>PVJA010020397.1:0-37044 GCA_004027025.1 Myocastor coypus | reverse complement strand
AGAAAGAAAGAAAGAAAGAAAGAAAGAAAGAAAGAAAGAAAGAAAGAAAGAAAGACCAATCTACAGATGGATATTCTAGAAATCTTAGAGGACAGGCAGCAAGCCACCAACTTCTGGGCAGTGTCTAGCGCTGGCACAGTATCCAACAAGTCCTATTTCTTAAGAAACTGTAAAGTCAGAAAACCTAACCACAAGGCTTCCCTGAATCAGCCACAGAACTGATCATAGGTACGCAGTCTTTGCTGCTGCAATTAGAGAACAAGAAGTTGTTTCACTTCTTTTGAATCCCCTTCCAAAGCTCTTTGGAGAGCTCATACCCTGGCAAGTATTATCTGCATAGATCTCATTTCTCTCTCCTATGCCTAAGGAGAAGTTCTGGCTGTACCTCTCTTTGTCCTTTTCCCTTTAGAACTTTTGATCAAATAAATCCCACCTGGTGGCCTCAGCTTCTCACAGTGACACACATTCCCAGATGTATCTGGACCCCTGTAGAAGACTCACCTAATTTTAAAGCTGGGACTTATCACTAAAATACTGTACAAACAACTGAACTACAGCAGCCACAAAAAATGAAGAGAACCTCTTGCAGAGAATGTGTACACATGATGAAGAATGAATAAAGTTAATGAAGAAAACTGGTAGGATCTAAGTACAAATTTTTAAAACCAGAATGTAGTCTTCCAGAAAATTACATTTCCTATATATTCATAAAAGCTTAGGAAATCTTTCCCGGGTGACAAAGTATAAAAAGCTAAAGGAAGATGAGATAAATTAGAATAGAAAGTTTTGCATACTTGTATTTTTCTAATCTTTACGGTTCCACTTGAGAGAAAAGGACATTGAGGATCTGAAAGTTGAATTAACATGTGCATGGTCATACAGCTAATAACAGCCTCAACATAAGTGTGTGATTACCTGGTTGTAGAACCCAGAATTATTTTGCATACACTGTCACCTCCAGGGAGCTGTGGGAAACCCCTAAATTTTAGTGCATCCAGAAACTACCTTTACTATGCTTTTGACCACCCCAAGTTTTACATGCAAGGCTGTTGTACTTTTTCCAAACAACTCCAGTAAGCTACTAAATATAACAATGGCATACATTTGAGTTATAGAGATCACCATAAAATACTAAAGTGTGTAAACATGTTTCTATTAGATAAAGTGAGGAGACAAGGAGCTGTAAAAATGATTGTTAAAGATAGAGGGTGGGGGCAGGGCAGGTCCTATTAGAAAAAAAGATCAGCAGTTATCCTGAGGATATATGAAGGAAGGACATTCTTTACTGTCCTCCTGCTCAGAAAATGAGCAGTAGCCGCTGGTTGCTACACTGCGTACTTCATCAGAGTTGAGAAATCTTCAAACTCAGACTACTGTAATGTCACTCAGGGTCCCAATATACAAAAGAACATTTATGAGCCATCAGTGTAATAGTTCTTAGTCTCTTTATGTCAATGTTGATCATCTTTAGCTGTATTTATCTTGGTAGGAAAGGGTTTTCCTTTTCATCATACTGCTTAAAGACTGAAAAAGATCGCTATTACTAACAACACAGAGAACAACAATTTTAGTCTTATATTTAAAAGTATTAGGGGCCCGGCAGGATGGCTCAGCGGTCTAAAGCACCTGCTTAGGAAAGCTTAGGTGGCTGCAGGGACCACGGTTCGATCCCCAGCACCACATGCTCTGCCAGCGCCACCCCCAGGGCAGGCTGAGCTGGCCATAAAAATAAATAAATAAACAAAAGGTCTGAAACAAGGAAAAAAAAAATAAAATTAAAATTAAAAATTCTTTAAAAAATAAAAGTATTAGCATCTATAATTCAAGTGCACACATAACTATATCCCTAAAGCAAACTCTACATTTTGCTCTAGCTGCCCTAAAGTTATATTACCATTCAAAATCTTAATGAACTAATCTATTCACTTTTACACTTTGCCTCTTTTAGAAATGTTTAGCTCCATAACCTCCCTCACAGCAAAGATCCATACAAAAGTTCAAATGTAGGGGCCCGGCAGGATGGCTTAATGGTCTAAAGAGCCTGCTTAGGAAAGCTTAGGTGGCTGCAAGGACCACAGTTTGATCCCCAGCACCACATGCTGCACCAGCCCTGCCCTCAGGGCAGGCTGAGCTGGCCATAAAAATAAATAAACAAACAAATAAAAGTTCTGAAACAAGAAAAAAAAATTCTAAAATAAATAAATAAACAAAAAAGTTCTGAAATAAGAAAAAAAAAAAAATGCATCAGAGTATACCTTCCATAATCCTTATCCTTAAGCATCCAAATGTATTTGAATTAGTTCTTAAACTTTTCCCATCCATTCCACTTGTAAAAGAACAGTGAATTCTTTAGTGGTGTTCCATCTCCAATGTCTAAGTTACCACATTGTGAATTCTATCCCATCTTCCTTTATCAGGAACTTAAAATACTATTGAATTTCTCTCTTTCTCCTGTGTCTTCCATAATTGTCCATAGCTACTATTTGCCATGTTCAAGATGTAGCACTAATATTGAAGACTTTAATGACACGACCTAAAGGTATGCTGGCCTGCCTCACCAAATGGCATAGTGCTGCCTCCTTGTTTGTACTATATGATTCTGTCAACATCATTCACAAGCACATGCACACAGAGACAAGCGACAGAAAGACAGGTAGGCAGGCAAGCAGAGAGGGAGAGAAAGAGAGAGACAGAGAAAGAGAGAGAGACAGAAACAAAGAGAGACAGAGACAGAGACAGAGAGAATAAGTAGCTCCTCACAAGCAGCTCTCCTTTTTCTTGGGCTCTGTCTCATTTCCACGCTTCTTGCCGCACTATACTGTTCTTCTTATGCTCATTAATGATCTTACTAACAAACTTGACAACATCTTTTAACCTTTTGTTTTCTTATTTTCTTCTAGTTTTTAACTCATAGCTATTCACTCTCCTTTTTGATAAGTGATTCTTTGGTTTTTATAATATCATAATGCTCTGGTATTGTCTAGAATGCTCCTCTGCTACAATATTTTTCCTATATATTTGTGTTCGTCTGTCACCATGGGCCATTTCTCTTCCTGGATATCCTATATTTTTCTTTATTTAAGCATTTATGAAAACTGAACATCTTGAAGCCAAAGCTCTCACTCCCTAATTTCCCTTTCTTTCTCTCACTTTCAATATATATCTGATCAATAAATCCTAATGCCTCTTTCTCCAAAATGCCTAAAATCAATCCACTCCCCTCGGTCTCCACATCCACCTGCTAGCCGTCCCCCACCTGAACTCCTGCAGTTGCCTTCTGATGGCTCTCCCTGATTTCCCTCTTCCTGCACTAGGATCCAGTATAGTCACAAAACAGCCTCAAATGTTAACACAGTGGTGCTGAATTTTAAAGCTATTAATGATTTTCCACCTCCTTAGTATGAAATCGGTAGCCTGCATGACCTACTTCAGCCTATCCCTGCAATTTCTTCTCCCACCATTTTCTAGCTGCATTGAACATGTTAAACAGATTATTGGGCCAATCTTAACTAACATTTTCTTGCAGCTATCTTCCTGCCACAGTGATCATCTTTTCCTTTCTTCCATAAGGACATGACCACTGTTTCTTCACCAGAGGATGGGAGGCAGAGTTACAAGATCTATGTAGACCACTTGCGGGCAGCCAGAGCTTGGCAGATAGCAAACACTTAGTAGATGCTCTGAGCGAATCCACGTAGGCTAATCTTAAAACTTACCATCTACACTTCCATAGTTCATTGTGTATCCATGCCTGCATTTGGTTAGCAAGTTATTTTCAGCTTTCATTAAAAAGTATGCTTTTAAGTATTGCTAGTAAATTGCTTACTTTTCTCTCAAAGTTCTAAATGTAAAGCTCCATTGCATGTAATGTTGTATAAAAGTGACTGCACTAAATAAACTCTACCTATAATTTATATTTAAAGTTTACAATTCCCAGGTACATAAAATCACAGAAGCAGCACACTTCTTTGCTTTTCATTTCATTATTTTTACTACTTTGTATGGCTAATTGCAGAGAGATAAATTTTTGTATACTGTACGGAGAAAGCATTCTGAAAGTAAGAATTGTCTGAAAAAGGGAAGCCTTAGAAACTTGTGTAGTCTTTTCAGGATCTAAATGAAAAGATTTTTTTCAGAGACCTGTATTTTTTAAACTCTATTATTTAATGAACAGGTGGGCTACATTAAGTCTAGTGTCACTTAGAAATCTAAATTCCTACAAGACAGTCAGGAGACGAATCATCTTATTCCTTTTTTTCTCCATCTCCCACATGATTCATGAACCTCAACTCATGTTTTTAATTTATAACTTATGTTAATATACAATTATATACTACTAATCTATACAAATATATACTGTGTTTATTTAGAAAAATGAGCAGGCAAAATTGCTGGATTTGTAAAATTTGCAGAAATGGATCTAAGAGACTGCCTTCAAAGTAAGTAGTTCTTAAATTCTATATCTATTTAAAGAATTTTTAATCATATGACAAATAATGGTACATGTTCAGCTACTCTATTAATATATTTCATTCTGAAAGAAAAAATTTTCATATGATTCCACCAGAAGAGCCATTATGTAATATATTAATGTTTGCTTTCAGTATTCATAGTTTGAATCAAAATATTTTCACAGTTCCAACCCTCCATGAACTAAATGCCAGAAATAGTCATTCTTGATTGGAACTTCTGAGACCAGAAGGGTAAAAAAAAAAAGAAAGCTCACTGACCAATCTATATTTCTTCAGTTTTATCATAACTAAATACATGACCATTTGGATAAGAACTGAATTAAAATAAAAGGCATACCTCCAGAGAAGGATAGCAAGCCATTTATTTGGATTAACTCCCCTCAAAAAATTTTCCAGGTTGAAAATCCCTGTTAAGGTCACGGTGAGTTCCCAACCTAGTACAATGAGACTCCAGTTCTGGCCCTACCTACCTGTATGAAGAGAGGCCCCAGCCTGAACGCTCCTCTCCTGAAGAACCAACTATCCCAAAGTGCTTCAAGCTACTGTGTGGTACAGAATGAGGCAGCAGTGGTGGGTGAAATAAACACCAAGACTCACAGCTCAACATTTAAATGAACTGAGGCTGCTGGGCTGCTCAGGTACTTCTCCTCAAGAGAAAGATGGAAGAGGCTCATTGAGAACACCTGATGATGTTCTTTTCTGCTGGCGATGCCTATGAAGTTTCCCGTTAGAGCTTGCATTTCTTACTACCTGTTTCCTAGACCCACCACAAGGAACAGATGGAAAAAGGAGAATTCACCTTTATGGAAGGATGCTTGAGAAGAGTTGACGGCAGTCCATGATTGCTTTACACATGTGAACTTATCTTCATTATAGTTTTATAAAATGAACATTATTATATCCAATTTATAGAAAGTCAGATTGGGGTTTGGAGATTTTTAAGTATAGTAGCACCAAAAACTATACAGTACAGCAGGGGCTTAGGATACAGGACTTAGACTCCAAGTATTCTTCACTCCTCTGACCATTCCTAACATCTCAAAAAGATCTCCATGTGTGATTAGCATTCACTACCCATCTGCCCAGAAGAAAGGAGAGAATGTAAAAGTGGAGAATTTATATCAGGATATCCAAGTGGTCCTGGGGACAAGGGCGTTTAAGAAAACTCTAATGAGAACACCTGGATGCTCATGGGACAGCATGAAACTGTTAGATACTCAAGAAAAAAAAATTGCAAGTAAAATTAGGTTTCAAGCAAATTTCATTTTACAACTTGACTTCTAACTGTAATTATTCTTCTAAACGTGACTCATCTCCAAAAGTCTCATAAACCTTAGAGGCATCAGAACTCTGTTAGTAACAATTTCCAACACCTAACATCAAGCTACCTAACACAGCATCAACAGCTCCCCTCAGTTTGTAGATTTTGTCCATTCCCCAATAAGAGAATGAGTGGAACAGACAGACATGCAGTAAGTCTTGCCTACCACTGTCCATCTTGCTGGATTGGAAAGGATGTTTCAGGTTACTTTTTCCAAAGTTGTAATAGGAGAAAAGAACAATGAGTCAGGTATAATTTCATGGAAATGTTTTCCTTAAAAAGTAGCCTTAAAACAGTGCACTGCTAAGCTTCATGACTGCCCAAATGGTCCCTCCAAAACTAACAAGATCCAGCTAATTTTTAGACAATAAAAGATATTAGAACTTTTCCCTGCTCTGAGTTAGTTTTCAACGTCTTCAGCTAATCTACCTTAGTTGTGTGAGGATCCTACCAATGCTGATGGCTGTTTCCGCAGAACTAACTTTTGGAATAACTCAGTATAGCCAAGGGAACAATCTTGTTTTTATTCAGAGTCACTTGGATAATATCCAGTCATTAAAAACAAGAAAACAAAAAAAGAAAAGGGCACTGAATACATAAACTATTTTTAAAAAGAAAAATGAAATTACTTATCTGTGAAAATACATAGTCACTTGGCAACTTCAGTCTCATGAAACTTTATGACACAAAATAAAGTCTCTAGATCAACATTTCTCACATTTTCTAAATGGTAAATAGTTTTGTTTATATTATTTATGTGAAATGTAACTTGTGTTATACTGTAGTAAAATTCTCAAAATGCAAAATAAAGCAAGTGAGAAACTGAGAAAATTATGGAAACATATGAGTGAATGCACGTAGGATGTGGAGAACCAGTCAGACTGCTTCACAGCTCAGAGTCATCTAAGGATACCTGGGACATGACCTCAACAGTTTAGAATAGGCACATAGTGGGATACAGCTGTGTAACCATTCAGCATAGATAAACACACGTGTACTAGTTGTGATGCTATGTAAGAATGTATGTATGGGATAACAACCTGTGTATCAATTATATACTAAAAATGCAAGTGGCCCTTGCACTCTTGAGCTCTTGTACTCTGCTCTGCTCCATTCCACACTCCCTGCTGTTGTTGCTGGTGTCCTGTCTCTCTTTAATCTGGGGACCTCCACCTGCAGGCTCCTGGAGTGGGCCAACATAGGTCTAACATGCTAATAGAGAAATAGGCAAACATTCTGTTGGTGACAGGAATATACACCACACAACCATGTAAAACCAATTTGGCAATCGGTACCAAGAACCTCAAAGTCATGTGTCATTTTCAACCATTTATAATCTATTTCTACTACTTCCTTAAAAGGTATCTTATGTGAGTAACATCTGGGCTACATTTCATTGTAACACTGGAAAATGAGATAACCAGGGTTGTTTAAAGGGGCTGGGGAGATAGATCAGTAGAATAAGCACTTGCCTAGCAAATGCAAGGACTTGAGTTCAATCCCCAATTCCACAAAAAGAAAAAAAAAATCAGGGTTCTTTTTGAGAATAATTATGTAAGCTATGGAATGCCCCCTTGTTGAACACTATAGTCATTTAGCTATAAATAATTATCAATCTATAATTATAAATTAAAATACTAATTCATATCAGTATTATGACACATAATGCACTGACTAGAACAGTATACACATGTAAAACATACACACAATGTGATTACTCTTTGGTTCATACCACAGATACATGAACAACAAAAAGATTAAAATAATCTATCAAAATGCTAATAGTAGAAAGATGGAAACAAGGTGGTATGGACTATAATCCTTTGTCTTTTTAATATATATTTCAGTGCATCTCAAGTACATACTATTTACTTCAATTTTATAAATTTATTTATTTATTTTTAGAAAGAAGAATAGGATGTCTATTTTTGTCATGTTTATTCTTATTTATTTTTTATTTTTGCAGTACTAGGGATCAACCTAGGGACCTTTTGCTTGCTTGCCAGGCAGGCACTTATGCTGCTCAGCTATCTCCTCAGCCCCAATTTTCGTAAATTGAAAAGTAAAAATAAAATGTAAAAGGTCATAGGAAGGTAGCTTCCCATTCAAAACTATACACAAATGGACTGTAATTATATTTTGGTGTCATTTCAAGTTAATATCATTCTATTTGATTCTGTAAAACTTTGAGAATATTTTACTGCCTTCTGCTTCTTTTCAAAGCCTTACTTTGGAGGAAGTGTTACAGTGGGCCCAATCTTTTGAAAATTTGATGACTACAAAATGTGAGTACTATGTATTGCCTTCTTTGAATAATGAGCCAGTTTTATTCTTAGTGGGACAAGGGATGCTATTTAATGAATTCAGGCTGCTCCTCTACCACCTTCTAAACTGCAACTGACAGAGTTATAAAAAGAAAACCTGAAAATAGTTTGTCATGCTAACCAATGTTTTTTTCTCTGTTGTTAATTAAAACAAAATTACTCACTGTGGATATTTATTCTTCACAAGTATATGTGTAAAACTTCTTGGACAATATACTGTAGTAGTAACACATACTAAAATACACTGACTAACTAGAGCTTCCTAAATTTAGTGCTCTTCAAAACAATTAAATCTGCTGTGCTAAATACTTTCAAAAGTAAGAATAAATTTGAGTCTTGATGCAGAACTCTTTAAAATTTATCAGTGTCTGATTTAAGGGGATGATATAAGATTCCGATTTTAAGTATCAACATTGAGATGCTATAAATGAAAAATAATAGCAATTGAGGGGCCCAGCGGGATGGCTCAGTGGTCTAAAGCGCCTGCTTGGGAAAGCTTAGGCGGCTTCAGGTACCATGGCTCGATCCCTGGCATCACATGCTGCGCCAGCTCTGCCCTCGGGGCGGGCTGAGTTGGCCATAAAAATGAGTGAGTAAACAAACAATGGTTCTGAAACAAGAAAATAAGTAAATAAATAAATTTTTAAAAAATAATAACAATTGATAGGATCAGTATTTTAACATACATAAAGTAGTTTTCTGTATATTACGTTTTGGACCACTATGGGATTTAATCTTCACTTTGCATTACCATACTCACTTTTTACTTGTAACAGTTTACCATCACTGGATAGGTTGGATATAGGCAGCTAGTTCAATTCTTGTTACAGGCTAGGCAGAGAAAACCTGGTATTTTTACTAGTAATATGTATATATGCAATCTTATCTTTGCTCCATATCAAAAAGTTCAAAAATGGGCTTCCTACACCTTAGCACAACACATCTTCTAAAATTCATTTCCAGCTATGACCTTTCGTATGACCTGTCCTCCACAAACTGACCATTGCTCTGTTTTGTGCTTGTACAGCTATGACTCTTCCTGTTGCAGGCTTTTGCACAAAGTACTTTCTGTTTCCTTCAACTATTCTGACCATCTCTCAAAAGGAAATTTAAGTTCCACTCTGCCCATGAAATCTTTGGAAATATTTTTCCTTCTATTTTCTTAATATCATTATTTGTTCTGCTGCAAACTATAAGTAGCCTGTGTACTAGGGTTTTTCCAAAGCAGCCCACTCAGTAAATGACAAAGTCCTTAAGAGTAGATTGCCTCCTGTTCATCTTTCAGTCCCCTGAGAAACTAAAAGCACAGTCTGTACCTCATGAGTGTGCAATAAATGTTCAGCAAATAAATACAATGGAAGTATCTGTAAGGAAAATTAAACTACCACCTCATATTATGTAAATTTATGTGCCAGTCCTGGAGAGCTTATAAACAAGGTGAATAGTGTTAATTATTTGGTAGGATCTCAAGTGGATATTTGTTGAATTAGCAATTACGAATTAGCAATTCAGAGATCTAGGGTCATGAGAATAAGCAAAGTCCACAGAAAATATCACAGCAGGTAGGAATCATACTTCTCTTTGTAAAAGCCGGCAAAATGGGGTAAAATTTCCCAGAAGTGAGCATAAAATGAAGTTCTTTTAAAAAAACAGTGACTCAAATAACAAAAATGTGCAAATCATTCTATGGCCCATGAACCAGAAAGATAATACTGCAACTACAAATATGGTATATTTCAGAGAATTAAAATGTGTTTAGATTAACAAGAATCCTAGTAAGAAGCAGAGGACTAATAATATGCAGAGGAATATTTTAAAATATATTAAAATATTGATTCTAAGAACATGTAATTCTGACCTCTACCTAGGGAGGGAATACATTAGTCTATGTCTCAATAGACGGGTAGAAATTGTATATTGAGGAGATAAAAATAACAAATACTATACCCAATACAATAAAATTAAATTTAAAGTCTATGGAAAATAAGAATCTAAGAAAACCATCAATTTAAGAGTAAAATTATAGAACACTTCACACTTTGTCTGGAAACTAAGAATATAAAACCTAAACACATTCTAGGTATTATCCAATGATTCATTTAGACAAACAAGTATTTCAAAAGGTCAAAGATTTTTTTGTGTTCTTTCAGGGTAGGTTTAATAAATGTGAATTAAATATTTCTTATGTATCAGGCAATGTGCATGGGAGAAAAATCCCATGTACCAATGTGGCACATAAAATATCCCCGGAAAAATGAGTTTTCAAAACCTGAAAATCCAAGAGAGCATTCACTTATGACACATTGGGATAATATTCAAAATAATTATAAAGTCAACTTTTAGTACCACCCTCAGTGAAATTCAAAGTCAAGCTAAACATACTTTGTAAAGTAGAGATTGGTAAGTTTTCATCTAAGGCCTTATAAAGGTCTGACCAATGGAACACAATACAGAACTCAAAATTGAGTGTATTTTTATAGTTAATTGATTTTCGACCAAGGCAGCAAGAACATACACTATTGAAAGGAAAATCTTAAACAATGCTGAGAAAAGCTAAATATCTATATGCAAAAAAGAAGCTATACCCCAATCTGATATCATACTCAACATTCAACTAAAAAACAGACCACGACTTAAATGTAAGCTCTCAAATTATGAACCAATTGGAAAAATGGCAGACATGGTATCAGAGAAGAATCAAGGAATGGCCCAGTTAACTATCCATGCAAAACCCACAACAATGATTTTAAATTTAGAAGCATGATTATGTATTCTTTTCTGTTCACGTTGCTCCAGTAGACATTCAGAACAGGAATACAGTTAATGTATTCATCATCAACAAGCGTCTGGACCAATCTTTTAACCTGGTGAAAACCATCCTTATATGTACTATAGATTTTTCTCCCTAAGTTATCATAATCACATGGTAATGGGTTATCAGGCTGTGCTACTAATGTGCTTTGAAACCATTTCATTATTTCTTTCTTATTAAAATTAATACAGCTTTTTAAAACAGGAAAATTTCCCCAATCTTGAAAAAAAGACATCTACAATACAAAGGAGGCAGTAAAGGAACTTTATGGGAATATTTTCCACTTCAAATAAAAAGTATTAATTCTGCATTAAAAAAAAAAAAACAGAAAAATCACAAGTGACAGAATTTCACTTGATACAATAATATGAATTTCACATTATTTGTTGTAGTGCACAGTGTTGTCTTCCAACCAGTTATTCATATCACCAGATATATGCATGCAAAATTGGAAAAGGAAAGAAAAAAGAAGAAAATATATAAGAAATTAAGATGAGAAAAAGGAGAAACAATAAAAAAGGAGAGAAAACAAAATAAGCATTATCTGCTCCTTTCCACAGACTTCAATTTAGTACTTTTTGCATTTTTAAATTGCTCACACACTTCACCTTACTGAAGAAAGCAAAAACCCAGCCTTTTATTGAGATCATGATTCATTTAGGACATTTTTTCCTCACTCTCAGAAAACTGAAAGCTATAATGTGCCAGGTATAATCTGGTCTTTATTGCTTCTTGATTGGTGAATTATTAGGCCCATTTTTTCACTGTTCAAGACCTATCGTGAGTCCCTCTAACATTCAGAACCATGCAGGATATAAAAGCTGGGCATAATAGATAGGCTGAAGCTTTTCCATACCAGTTCATTCAAAACTACACCTGAGAGTCACTGTTATGGTCTATATCCAGATGCCCACCTCGCCCCCATGTTTCATGCAGTCCAGATCACAGGTGGCAATCCTAAATTAGCCCTCAGATTGGTTTAGCATGCCATGGCTCTGGGTGTCAGTAATGGGCTTACTGAAGAGAGAAGGGCCACACTGTGTGTGGGCAGCACCAGCCACTAGGTTTATAGCCAAAATGTAACAAAAATGAAAGGATGAAGGAAGTCTCACAGCTTCCTGTCTGCCATGCATAAACTGTTTCTCCTCTAACGTTCCCTTTGGCCCAGTTGCCCTGCTGTGGAGCCAGCAAACTATATGCAGAAACCTCTATAATCTTGCAGAGAAATAAACCTGGCCCCTTTTAACGTGCAGGTGTTGGGTGTTTTATCCCAGCAACAATAAAGTAACAAAAACAGTTATAAATAAAAAATAATACTATGTGAAAAGAAAACAAGGAAATGTAATAAGTATAACCAAAATGGTATCTTTAATATATTTTTAAATGCTAAAAAGTTAAGAAAATAGTACAAAATAAAAATGGACAAAAACTTATATTTACATAAAAACAAATAAGTGTGAAAAAGAAAAATGTTTGAGAATAATAATTATATTGTTATTATTATTATTAATTACTTTATTTGGGGGTACTGGAGATCAAACTCTGAACCTTGCACTTGCCAGGCAGGTGCTTATGCCAGTAAGCTATCTCCCTGGCCTGGGAACTAATATTTTAAACACAAAATTAAACAAGTACAAGTCACTGGTATCACTCTATACAACTAGAAAGAGTAGAGTACTTGCTCTTAGTGAAAAATAATGACGTATTCCTGAAAGCAATTGCATTGTATGTGTGCACTGAGCCTCCAAAAATATTATTTCTTCATTTTAGGATTCCTTTCAATCATTTCTAAGAAAATAATTACAGATGCAAGGATTTGTAAATTAAAATATTCCTATGTTTAATAATTTAAAACAAAAAGAATAAACTTAAAAATATCAGTACTTGTAGGATGGCTAAATATAGTCAGCTCAGTATCCACAGGTTCCATATCTAAAGTTCAACTAATTTCAAACAAACCGAAAAATGATTTGGACAGGAGAGGGAGGGAGGGGGAAGAGATATAGCTGTGTATGTAAGCACAATGGCTTGGGTAGCTGTACCATAGATCTCTGCTGGTCTATGGAAAGGAGTAGTTAATGTTTAATTCCTTTCTCATTTTTTTCCTCTTTCTCTATTCTTAATTTCTTATAACCATTTTTTTTCTTTTTCCAATTTCACATACATATATTTGGTAATCTAAACAGATAACCTGAAGATAACACTATGCAATACAACAAATACTGCCAAACTCTTTTTTTTTTTTTTTTTTTGTCTTTTTGAGACAGGGTCTCACTATGCAGTTGAGGCTGGCCTTGAGCTCACTTTTGTAGTCCAGGCTGGTCTCGAACTGGGATTACAGGCATGCGCCACCACGCCCGGCTTCATATTATTTGTTTAATGAAATTCTGTGTCATTTCTATTTTTTTATTATTACTATTTTTTAATTCTCTTTAAAAAGTAAAAATAAATATTTGGAAAGAATTAGACTATATGAAACATGTACACTTTTCCTTGTCATTATTCCCTACACCATGTGACATGACTACTTGTGCATTTATTTCATTGTAAGTAACTTAAAGACAGTTTAAAGTATATAGGACCATATGTTAGGTTATATGAAAATAACATGCCATTTTATATGAGGAATTTGAACAGCCTTAAATTTTGGTACTCATGGGGGGGGGGGATTGTTACATGTTATGAGTCAGTGCTGAAAGAAATGACGAGAAGACCCAGTGAATTTCATTTCAGAGTTCTCACTGAGACTTGTCTCTCTTGAAGTGAGTCCCGACCTTCAGAAGTATCTCGTTTTTATTTAGGGCCAAGAACATGTTCAGGTGCATAATTAGTAAAGAAGTGCTACAAGGGCCAGCGAGATGGCTCAGAGGTCTAAAGCACCTGCTTAGGCAAGCCTAGGCAGCTGCAGGGACTGCAGTTCCATCCCTGGCACCACTTGCTGCACTTGCTGTGCCAGCCTCAGGGCAGGCTGAGCCAGCCATAATACAAAAAAAGGAAAAAAAAAAAAAAAAGAAGTGCTACTGATCTCTGACCTCCATTTGCCCAAAGCTAGGTTAACACAAATGCTAATTGAAAAGATTCCAAGCAGGAGACAACCATTAACATTACAAACAAGGGAGGAGACAGCTATCAAGGAGCCATCAGGATAAGCTGTTATCTGCCTCCTTGGATCCCAGTTTACTGGAATCCCCATGTAACAGACTACAAACTGTCCTTGGGCCTTGTTTATTATTCTCTGCTTCTTAAGATGCTAGTTTCTTATCTCTACAGGAGATTGTGGAACCAAACCCCTGTTGGGATATGATGGGGATCACTAGATTATAATCTAGCCCTTCAGTGGACAATTGTGTGATCACTAAAAGTAAAAAGAATATTTAAAACCTGATCTAGGTGTGAAAGAGCAATAGTGATATAGAAGTGTTTTTCCATTACATAATGTCAATGCATAATTTTTGTTTAGCTCTCTGCCCAAATAAGTAAATCCTACATGTTATAGTTTGTGTCTAAATGTCTCCCTAAAGCCTCATCCAGCCACAGGGCTCTCTCAGAAATGGCTAAATCTAGAGTATGTGATGCTAGAACTAAGGGATGTGATGAGTAAATCAGTCCACTGGTTGGTTTGGCACAGTTCTTGCTAGGATTAAAGGTGTGAGTGCTACCCACCCTAGGGCAAGTATCCTGCATATAGTATAAGGGATAGGAAGAGTCTTATCTCCCTGCCTTGTTGCTTTTGCTGTCTTCCACCACCATTAACTGTTTCTCCTCTGCCATGTCATCCTGCATTGGCGACAGCCCACGAGGACTGAAACCTCTGCAAACTGTGAGCTGAATAAACCTTTTGCTCCTTTAACTTTGGGTGCCTCCGTAACAAGAGAACAAAAACTAAGACACTAGAAAAATTCCTGATTACACATGATCAAAGAACTGAATTAGTAAAAGGAAATAGATCTAACTGTAAACAATAGCTATTAGTTTATTAGATATTTTCTGTATTTAAAACAACTCACAGCTGGGCATGGTGGCTCACGCACTTGGGAGACTGAGGCAGGAGGACTGGTGTGAGTCGAGACCAGCCTGGGCTACAAAAGTGAGCTCAAGGCCAGCCTGAACTGCATAGCGAGACCGTGTCTCAAAACGACAGAAAAGGGCCCAGGAAGGATGGCTCAGTGGTCTAAAAGTGCCTGCTTAGGAAAGCTTAGGCAGCTGCAGGGACCGCAGTTTGATCGCTGGCAACACATGCTGTGCCAGCCCTGCCCTCAGGGCAGGCTGAGCCAGCCATAAAAACAAATAAGTAAATAATCAAAACGAAAAAAAAAAAAAAAAAACCAACCTCAGGGCCAGCTAGATGGTTCAGTGGTCTAAAGTGCCTGCTTAGGCAAGCTTAGGCAATGGCAGGGACAATGGTTCAATCCCCAGCATCACCTGCTGCGCCAACCCCATCCCCAGGGCAGGGTGAACCAGCCAAAAAAAAAAGAAAACCTCAGAATGCTTCAAGCTAGTTTCATAGTAATATAGCAAAGAAAAAATAAAAGTAAAATTTTATTACTATCATAGAATCCAAACCAGAGAATTTTACTGAAACAGGTTTTCTGTAAAACTACACATAGATTCTGGTCGAAGTATAGAACTCATGATCCCCGATGGTACAATGAACAGAATATGGATTTAATCTTGGTGCCAATGCATTTCTAATGTACATTTATGGAGAGGGAACATTTCTAGAATTTAATGCATGATATCCGATCTGCTGCTTGGCAGAAGGCACGATGTTGCCCTTAGACAGGTCTCTATTATGACTCAGCCAAAAGAAGTCCTTCATCTTCCTTCTAAATCAGGAATACTGGCATGTGTCACCAAGTGTGTCACAAAATGCTAATTTTAGTGACTAATCTAGAAGAGCAAACTAGCAATTACCAAAGACACCACTGTCATTCTTCATGGACAAGGTATGCATTTACATGATTTACGCCTCTTTCTTTTATCCACTCCACACAAATGGGTAATTCTGTTTATGCTTGATTTGTTCTTTTCAAGCAGAATCATGATCTCGTGAGCATAATGTTCAGAACTGAGTAACACTAGAACTTCAGAATGAGCTGCCGAGGTGTCATTTGCCTGATTTGGGAAAGACTTTCCACCTTGTAATTCCCTTCATGTATTTACCAATAGAAACTCTAAACTGCATTGTTCAATTCTGATTCTAGTGTTTGTCAAGATTCATGAAGCATTTTTACATACACACATTTTCAGTTGCTCATTAACTTATAGTGGACTCTGACAAAAAGTAAAATACATACAAAATTGTGTAAAACATACCAATCAGTTAACTTTATTTGTTCTACGCACCAAAGTCATATCTGAAATTTTAGACAGGTTTAATAGGGCCAGGGCAGCTTTCGCAAAATTTTGGTACACTAACAAATGACGTGAAAATCCCGGCGATTTACAGTAAGAAAGATTTATTTCCCATTGATGATGCAAAACACCTGGAGTAAACTCTAGCTCTTTTCCATGTGTCTATTCTGGACATTAGGCTAAGGGAGGAGCTCTTTATTTCTAGAATATGTTATCTCTTGGCAAAGGAGAGACAGAACCGCATGAGGGTTCTTCATGCACTTTCTTAGCTCTGTGCAAAGAGCTTTCACATGTATATCATTACAAGTAAACGCACAATGGCCAGTGCAGTTCTAAGTGAAAAAGGTGATGTAATCCTCATAGGAAAGGGCTGAGAATAACTAAGAGACATGCTACAAGCTATCATATCAAGTACCTGAGTGATACTGTATTTTGTATCATAAATACAGACATATATGGAATATTATACCTTGTAAAACATAATAGACATATAGCAATGCAAAATAACTTCATTGGCAAAGGACTCAAGCATGTCAAGAATTGTGGAACCATTAGGCTGGCACACGAGGAAGCCAAGATACCTGTATTTGTGTGCCAGGAGGGAAGTTAAAGAGGGCAAAAAGGTTCAAGCATGTTCTGGAATGAGAATCTATAAATGTTTATTATAAAATTAAGCCAAGTGTAAAACAAAAGACACAAATTCAGCAGGCTACAAAATGAAATAGCATACTGGCTTCTAGGTTATATTGCCACGACAACCCACTCATCCTGTTAACCTATCCAAGAAGCTATGATCTATGAGTTTAGAAATCACTAGACATCTCTTTTTACAAATGTTGTTCTTGCTCCACAGCTCCTTTCTGGACTTTGAGCTATTTCTTTTCTATTCCTAGCAAAACATTCAGTTACAAGTCCTCTGAGTATATATATACATTATATAAATCTCTTCATTTTATTTTATTTATTTGTTTATTTTATTTTATTTTATTTTATTTTATTTTATTGTCTTTTTGAGACAGGGTCTCGCTATGCAGTTGAGGCTGGTCCTGAGCTCACTTTTGTAGCCCAGGCTGGTCTCGAACTCACACCAATCCTCCTGCCTCAGCCTCCCAAGTGCTGGGATTACAGGCGTGAGCCACCACACCTGGCTCAATCTCTTCATTTTAAAAAAATGTATTTAGTACAGGATCTGCTGGGTCTCATTATAAAGACCAGACTCGTAGTGATCCTCCTGTTTCCAGCTTCCTAAACTCTGACATTAGGGGGTGCACCACCATGCCACATCCAGTCTCAAACTGTCTCAGCATGCCTCAGGGGCGGGGCCAGCCCAGCACAGCCAATTGAACCAGTCCCTGTGTTTGCCTAAGCAGGTGCTTTAGTCTGCTGAGCTACCCGGCCAGCCCTAATCTCTTCATTTTTAATAGAATAATTTCTTTAAGTACATACTGAAAAGTACTGACTTTCAACCTCAGTTGTTCAATCAGAAATGAATTTTTATACATTGCTTCACCCACCTGTTCACTTTTTCTGCTGCATTCTCTGTTCCCAGCTCATTTTGTCTATCATGAGGCAAGTACAACTAAAAGTGACTGAAATGAAAATACACTTTTTATTTGAAATCTTAATTATAAGATAGAATATGATTATCTAATGTATGTTATTTCCTATGCTATATTTCTATGCCCACTTTACCACCATCTGTTTTGTCCTTTCTCCACAGTTGTGTTTTTGTCAATCCACTGGCCACCCAACAGAGTTCTAGATTTATGTATTGCAAGGTTCCATATTTCTGCCAGATTACCAACACTGCCCTACCTGATGCTTCTTTACAAGAGATGTACCTACCTCTATCAGAGTTCTTTTCTCTCTTTTGGAACCAGGAATCAAATTCACAACCTTGTGCTTGCTATTGCTAAGCAGGTGCTGCGCCACTGAGCTATATCTCCAACCCCTTGAGCTCTTTTCATGAACAAAAATATTTTAATTATTATCTTTGTTCCGATATCTCTGCTGACACTCTCCTGTGCAGCAACTATGGAGTCAACAATTCTGACTTTTCAAAACTGTATCTACTCTCCCATGTGATGACTCAAGAAAACGTGGCTTTATTCATTTGCATTTCATCTGATTCCTATTACTTCTGATAGCAGCAAATGACACTGATCAAGATTATTTTAAACAAGCTGGGCATGATGGTACATGCCTGTAATTCCAGCACTTGGGAGGCTGAGGCAGGAGGATCAGTGCAAGTATGAGACCAACTTGGGCTACAAAAATGAGCTCAAAGCCAGCCTGAGCTGCATAGGGAGACCGTCTCAAAAAGACCAAAAAAAAAAAAAAAAAAAAAAAAAAAAAAAAAAAAAAAAAAAAAAAAAAAAAAAAAAAAAAAAAAAAAAAAAAAAAAAAAAAAAAAAAAAAAAAAAAAAAAAAAAAAAAAAAAAAAAAAAAAAAGATTATTTCAAACAAATATCCTATGATTTAGAGTTGATAGATAACGTAAGATTGATTGCAGTGATAATTTCATAGGTTCTTATTACTTTCAAATGCATCAAATTATATACATTAAATGATGTACTGCTTTTCATAAAAGAAAAATTCTGTGCCAACAGCTATTCTCAAAGTCGCATATTCAGTGTGACTATACACACATTTCCATTAAATCACTGAAGCTACTTATTCATTTTTTTCATTTATTAATTCCATACAAATTCTCATATGCTAAGAGAATTTGTAGTCACTAGATGAAGTTTTAAAATTTTTGAAATAATGGGGCTGGGGAGATAGCTCCATAGCACATGTGCCTGCTTGGCAAGTGTAAGGTTGCAAGTTCAAACCCTGGTCCTGAAAAAAAAAAAAATTTAAAATAATTCATCTTGAACATTGAGGATATTTGGTCCTTCCCAAAGATTGTGCTAATGTGTTAAACTTACGAAAGTATGGCTAAATGTTTCCTTCAAATGCAAGTTCCTACAAAATTATGCGTCAGTGAGCAACGCTCCTCCCTCCTTTGTCTTTTTCTGCCCACTTCAGAAAGACAGTTTAAGACCAGAGCTGAGGATAGCCATCTCAGACTCCAGTGTCATTCGATAGTTCTGCGCAGCCTAACCACTGTCTTGTACAAGATTTCCAGATAATTTCAAACAGACTTTTGAGTTAATTTTCTTACCTGGTCATTATTTCTGCTTTCAAACATAAACTATAAATGTGAAGTTCAATTTTTCATCTGCCTATCCTCTTCTGACTGTATACCGAGAAGCACCACAAGCTAACTACAGTACCACTCCTATGTGACTTGACAGTTTCCTTCCAAACTAGGCCTCTCTATTGAGAAACTAAACTCCATCCTTATCCACCAGTTTGATGTGAGGTCTCTGATTTTGTTTAAGTAATTCCATGGTCAGAGCTCTGTCTACCTGTTCAGTTTAAGTTTTTTTCTGCATCCTCATGCTGTCTCTTGGCCAATCAGTAATAGATCTTCCCGTATTGATAGTGGGACCATCTGAGTTGGTAGTCAGGCCATCCACTGGTGAATATTTCCCAAGCAATTGTGTCAGAATAAAGGGACAACCTCATCAGTGGCTGACAGTGGCCACAGATGAATAGATAAAAGTATGTGATAGACATACACATAATGTTCATTTATTAAATATTTGTAGAAACTTCTATTCAGACTTTTGTTTGATACAGCATTAAATATTGCTCACATTTTTTGACAAGTGGAACAATTGGGAATAAATTGATTTCTCTACTTTTAGATGGTCCAGTAGTCTATGCAGCATATTTAAAAATGGAGCACAGTGATGAGAACATTAAATTCTGGATGGCATGTGAAACCTATAAGAAAATGGGCTCACGGTGGAGCAGAGTTTCTCGGGCAAAGAAGCTGTATAAGATCTACATCCAGCCCGAGTCCCCTAGAGAGGTAATAATCATGGGAAAGAAAAATCAGTACAACCATTGGAGGGCACTAATATGTCACATAGTCATATATCCAGTCACCTTACCTCTCAGTGTCTCCTCAAATGATGTAAAATTCAGTCTCGCTAACATTTTGCAGATAAGAGATATGAAAAACTGAGAAGTTAACTAACTCAGCATCATACAGCTGTTCAGTAGTAACATCAGTATTTAAATTTGCTTATTGGGCTCCTCTACATCTTTCCTCACTGAATTATCTTAATTCCCAGTCCCAGGAAAATAAATAAGAAAAAAAGGCAATGCTGAGAAGAACTGTTCTTGCCAGCATAAAGTAAAAGTGCCATAAATAGTCAGGCACATATCACCGGTGGCGCTGAGTATTTGGCCACCACAGTCAGAGATCAACTTCTCACAATCCTATGCAACTAGCAGGCTTTCAGCATTACTGCCAGCGATGTCCAGCTACCCAAAAAAAAAAAAAAAAAATAGTCATAAATGAATAAAACTGAGCAACAATCTCAGAAGAGAAAATGTGAAGGATGGAAATTCTGTTAGGAGAGGATAGAGGATGATGAGTAAGATTACTATTTTATTAAAGGTCGTCAAATATTACTCCCCAAAACTTACATGGAAAATTTTGGGTCAACTAAAATAACCACTTCTCCCCTTTATTTCTTCACTTCTCAATTTATTTCTATTTCTGGCCATATTCACATTTGTTACTCTAAAGAAAGATAAGTTTATAAATAGCACCAAGTTCCTGTCTCCTTAAAAAGAGACTTTCATTCCACAACTTCTTTGTTTGAAGACTGTCACTGACAAACCACTTCCATCTGCCTTAATATGCAATGCTTTCTGAGACTTCCCAGGTATAGGACCTTGAGACTTCTTTATTCTTCTAGGATGTGAAGGTGGATATAATATTCACTTTTAAAAGTTTATAATTCTTCTTACATAACTGGAAACAAAACATGAACTCTTTGAATTCAGTGGAGCAAGGGGGATAAATTGCACTTTTTAATTTTATGTGTCTATTTTGAGTAATGCTTACTCATGCTCTCCATGCCATTTCACTTTTCAGATTAATATTGACAGTTCTACAAGAGAAACTATCATCAAAAACATTCAAGAACCCACTCAAACGTGTTTTGAAGAGGCTCAAAAAATAGTGTATATGCATATGGAAATGGATTCTTATCCAAGATTCTTGAAATCAGAAATGTACCAGAAACTTTTGAAAACTATGCAGTCCTGACTACCAGCCAAACCTTTCAGTTGAAGATACTATCTTTCAAATACTGACTTAGGTCTTTTAATTTAGAAAAACAGAAAATCAAAAGTAAGGTAGGAATAAAACAGAGATCAAGCTATAATTGATTTCTACTTCCCAAAGAGACAGACTCAAAAAGAAATTCATATAAATAACACATCTATATAGCTCAGCTCATATATGTAAAAGAAAGATCTTTCTTCATGACACAAATATGCTTATTATAATAGTCAGTGAATAGCTGTTTTCTTTTTAATAAAATTTTGTTGTCATTGTATTACAGAAAATTGCACCTTTAAGAAATTAATTTCTACGAATCATATACCTAGCATTAATGTACTCTACTAGTATTCTTAATAACTTGAGTTAGTAAACAATAGTACAGAAAATATAATAATCATGAGCAATATCAGAAAGGTATATCACTGAGAAAGACTCTGTCTGTATGATTTTACTAACATGTCCATAACCAACCTCCAAGATCACATATATTTTCTACATGACAATCTTTGTGATGATACTAAGCTCTTAAAAGTGTAGGGTTTTTTTCATTTATTGTTGCACATGCAACATAAAAAATATAAAACAAAAAAATTTATTTCCTAGAGATTTTTTAATGATGCTAATTTCTTACAGTTTGGATGATCAATAAATATAAGCATAAACATATAAATATAAACATATAAGATATAAGGTATGCATTTTTCAAACACATAGTAAAAACACTGCTCCACACAAATTTCTCAAAGCTTAAGGTTGATGTAATAGTCAGAAAATAAAAAAAAAAAAATAGTCAGAAAATATACATTTACTTTCTATAGTTTTACTGGAAAGATCGGTAGTGACATTTATTTTCTGATGTTAACATACTGTCATTCCAAACACCATTAAAGACTCCAGATTTAACAGGGACATTCAGAAGTTCAACATAGTACAAGTGTGGAAGTTAACCTGCTATTTTCATTACTACCTTAATTTTTTTAACTTCAAGTATTTATTCCTAAAAATAGGAGGCATTACAAATGATTTTTTTCTTGATGCTTATTTTTTAACTACTCATGTTTGCCTTTGATTTTGAAAAGTAGCTTAAAATAGGTTTGACTCTTATACTGAAACAAAGCTCTTTCTCTCTTCTAGTAATCTGTTAATTCTCATGTCACTTTATCCTATGAATTCTTAGAAATCACTGAACTTAAAAGAATAAATTTTGCTAGTCAGATGCCTCTATGTTTTACAAGACCCTAAGAATTTTGTCTCTAGTGTTTTCCACTATTTTTTTTAGGTTTCCATTAAAGACACTTTATTTAATATATATTGTTGAATCATAACCATGGTCCGAAGCATTATAACTTGGGTCCAATCCAAATGAGCTCTTACATAAATTCTTTGCAAGTCACATGATAGTTTACCAATGTCTAAAGATACTGCCCACATCTTCAGCATTATATACAGAGGATATTATAGATAGAATCACCGCCAAGAGGCTCAAAACTACAAAATGTATAATTCTACACAGACCATGTCCAGTAATAGCCATAACGTACAATGATTATACAGTTAAAGAATATGTATATTCGCAAATGTAGACCCCCCACCAACATTGAGGATCAATTCTACCTATGAAGGAATGGATCAATAGGTAAACTGGCCAGGTAAAGGACTACCAACTGTTTCAAAACTATAGTCATCTCTGTATGTGTGGTCTTTAGACAGGTAGATTTAGTCAGCTAAAGACTGAAAATACCAAAAAAAAGAAGAAAGAAAGAAAAAGTTGCACCTGTGCAGAACGTGTAGAGATTCTTTTGTCATCATTCTTTTCTTTTTTTACTTTTATAAGCATAAACTGAATAATATATTATACATGTCTATAGTGCCCACTACACATGTTATTATTTTTGTTGTTTTTTATTACTTTTAATAGGAAATAACAATGGGACAGTTTCAAAACACAATAGTAATATATCCCCAATAATTAATACAATGCATATTGTTGTCCTCATAGCAGCTATACAGGATACAGATGTGGTAATTTTTCTAATCATTATTGGTACAAAAATTTCTTCTCATTGAACTAAGAGAAAGTAGTTTTATACATAGGTCAATATTCCATAATGGTAGTGGGTTATTGGTAGCACTGGCAGTGTCAGAAGCTTTTGATTTAAGCCTTTTACACCTCAGAATACTAATCTATCTTTACTTTTTATACATTGTGGTTTAATGTTTCTACTGGATGGTTAAGGGCAAGTTAAAGCAAGACCTGTATAACAACACATGTAACTATTGTATTTCCCAAGATCAGTCAAATCCCCTCTGGATTTACGTTGAAGTCATGTACATTGCTTTGTAGAACTGCTGTCAGTTTGTTATCATTCTTTAAATAGCACAGTATAGCAACTATTTGATGGCACTCATGCAATATTTCTTATCTTAACTAATCTAGATGATTAAAATATACCAGAGATGGCCAGCCAAATAGCTGAGCAGATTAAAGCACCTTCAAGCAGGCACAGGGGTCAGGGATTCAATCCCCAGGCTTGCTGTGCCAGCCCTTCCCCTGGGGTGCACTGAGTTGGCAGAGACTGGGCATGATGGCACATGCCTGCAATTCCAGATCTTGGGAGGCTATAAACAGGTAGATCACTAGGAGTCCAATCTAGCAGTGAGACTCTGAAAACCCTGTCAACACTTCTCTTAAATACAAAATATAAAATAAATAAAATAAAATAAAATAAAATAAACCAGTGAGGAGCTGGGGAGATAGTTCAGTGGAATAAGTACTTGCCTGGCAAGTGCAGGATCCTGACTTCAATCCCTGGTACCACCAAAAAACAAAAACAATAAAATATACCAGAGAATGTGCCTGGATTCTGTGCCAATACTATGCCATTTTTCACAAAGTACTTGAGCACCTATTAATTTTAATATCTACAGGAGAGTGGGAGGTTCTGGAACCAGTAACTCTCAGATACCAAGAGCCATCTGTACTTTTTTATTACTTTTATTAAGAAATAACAATGAGAGCCGGGCGTGGTGGCTCACGCCTGTAATCCCAGCACTCAGGAGGCTGAGACTGGGGGATTGGTGTGAGTTCAAGACCAGCCTGGGCTACAAAAGTGAGCTCAAGGCCAGCCTGAACTGCATAGCGAGACCCTGTCTCAAAAAAGACAAAAAGAAAAAAAAAAAAAAAAAGAAATAACAATGACACAATTTCACAACACGTTAGTAGGGCAGTCACAATAATTAATGCTATGCACATTGTTGTCTTTATAGTAGTTGTTCCGAGTACAAGATGCAGACATGATAACTTTTCTAAACACTACTGGTACAAATATTTCTTCTCACTGAATTAACAGAAAGTAGTTGTATCATAGTCCAATATTCCATGATAGTAGTGGGTTATTGGCAGAACTGGCAATATCGGAAGCTGTCGACTTGAGCCATTCAGCATACTAATCTAGCTTTACTTTTTATGCCTTCTGGTTAAACTTTTCTGCTGGGTGGTTGAGGACAAGTTAAAGCAAGATCTACATAACAAAACATGTAACTTTTATATCTCCCAAGGTCAATCAAATCCCCTCAGGATTTACCTTGAAACCATGTACAGTGCTTTATAGAACTGTTGTCAGTGTCAGTTGTCTGAATGAGTCGTGCCCATTGCTTGACCAGTTTGCTCTCTGAGAAAGCCTGAGAGAATGTTTTCTCTCTAGGTGACTCTCCCTACACACACTATATATCGTCACTCCCTTTCCTCTGTAGCCCCATAATCTCCTTGAACATAAAATTTAGGACACCACTATGTCATAGGATGTTACAGTTCAGGTTCTCTTATGTCTAGAGTCCTCACTGACCTTGAAGGGATAGGGCCCAAATATTGGCTATCCTTGTAGCCCTTCTTTTTCTCTAATTTTTTGGTCTCCAAATTTAAGTTGTTAACACTCCAGAGGAGAAACTTAGTGGAGAGAAGCTATTACTCTAAAACATAGGTACTTGAGCTTAACATCACTGCCTTTCTGAGTATTAAATGCTTAGACTTAACATGAAACCAGTATTTTTAATCAGTCATTGATATTCTAATAAATCCCTATAGAATGCAATTTAAAAACTGTTACACTTTTTTACACAGAAATTTAGAAATCTAAGCATATACAAAATTGCAACAGGTCAATCCTTTGACATTTTTCCTTGTCTTATACTCTCTTTAATTACCCATTTTTTGTTTTCTTTTAAAACAAATATTTACTTGAGAGTATAGCAAAAATTAAAATTACGTTAGAAGCAGCATACTTCTAAACGACCAGAATCACAAGCATTCCAAACTTGCTTTTAGTCTTACACATTGCTACTCTGAGTGTCAAAAACCTGTTGTAGATTCTTAGGACCATTGTCTAATGCATCCTGTGTATATAAGTGCATGGTTTTGCCCTGTCATGTTTCCTAACTTTTCTGCTTGCAATCTCTATGTTGTTTAATCCTTAAATTCTTGATTTCCATTCAGCGTGTTATGCCTTTCCATTTTTCTTTGTGTTTTCCACTTTTAAAAGCATCAACATGAATAACTGCATAAACAATAGATCAGGGGCTAAGAAGGAGAAAGTCACTACATCACTCTGCTTCTTCTTCTGAATCCAAGAAGTCCTAACAAAAAAGTAAATGAGCAATAAAAAAAATTACCATTGATATAAGAAAAACAAAAACAAAACACTTGCATTTTACACAAGGGGGAGAGTATTAAATTTATTTTTAACTATGTTGGATATAAGTTTTAGATTTTCTACGTTACTTATACAAGTCATCCACCTCTGAGTAAATTACAGAAAATTATATTAATTCTTAGGCTTTCTGTTCTTCAGTTTCCTCATTTTTTTTTTTTTTTTTTTTTTTTTTTTTTTTTTTTTTTTTTTTTTTTTTTTTTTTTTTTTTTTTTTTTTTTTTTTTTTTTTTTTTTTTTTTTTTTTTTTTTTTTTTTTTTTTTTTTTTTTTTGTCTTTTTGAGACAGGGTCTCATTATGTAGTTCAGGCTGGCCTTGAGCTCACTTTTGTAGCCCAGGCTTGTCTCGAACTCACACTGATCCTCCTGCCTCAGCCTCCCAAGTGCTGGGATTACAGGCGTGAACCACCATGCCCGGCCTAGTTTCCTCATATTTAGAATGAGTGGATGAGAATAAATAATATATGCCTTAGTTTCTTTCCAGTTCAAAAATTCAAATTATTTTCAATACATTTATGTACCACTTTCATTACATTCTATTGCTTATCTTCTAGTTTTGTATATTTAATAGGATGACTTATCTTCAAAGCTGAATTTTTGAATCATTCTTCTAAAGTCCTACAAAGTGAATGTTTGCAAATCATGAGCAACCTCACATATGCTCCCAGCCCAGGAGGTTTGTCCCAAACCTCCACAAACCATTGATTAGTGAAATCTGTATCTAAGCTTCAAGAGAAACTCTCCAGGGTCATGAAAAAATAAAATGAAGCCGTCATATCTATCACTCTGAAGATTGGAAATAGGATCTAAAAGAGAAACATATACACCCATCTTGTCAGCAACATTATTTTCAATAACCAAAATATGGAGACAACCTAAAAATCCTTCAAGGGGCTGGGGAGATAGCTCTGTGGAACAAGTGCCTCCCTAGCAAATGCAAGGTCATGAGTTGGAACCCTGATCCCCGCCTAAAAAAAAAAAAAAAATACCTTCAAATAAGTGGATAAAAGCCTGAGGTACACACACACACACAAACACACACACACACACACACACACACACACACACACACAGATTGAATGTTCCTTATTCAAAATTTATGGAGTCAGAACTATTTCAAATATCAGATTTTATTTTGCAATATTTGCACACTATGAGATATCTAAGGTCTAAAATCCAATTTGAAGCACAGAATTCATTTGTTTCAATATGTCTGACATACATAACCTGAAGATAATTTATACATTATTTTTAGTGTGTCTAAATTCTGAAATTTGACTATGGCCTCTCACATTGTTAAGTGTGGAATTTTGTGGCATTGTGTTGGTGTTCAAGAAGTTTCAGATTTTGTTGCAGTTCAGGTTTAGATGTTTCAATTACAGATCCTCAACCTGTATTATTTGTCTTTGAGAGAACTTTTCCCCCCATCGGGGATCAAATTTGGGATGTTGCCCTTGCCAAGTAGGAGCTTATGCCACTGAGCTATATCCTCAGCCCTGTTTGGCCTTAAAAGGAATGAAAACCTTCTATCTTTGCCCAGTGGAGGAAGCTAAGCCAACCAAGTAAGATACTGAAAGAGAAATACTATATAATCTCATTTAAATATAAAATCTGAAATAGTTAAACTCTTAAAATAAGACAATATAATAGTGTTTTCCATGGAGGCTGAGGGACAGGAAAAGAGGTGACATCAAAAAGGACAAATTTTCAGATATACAGGATAAATAAATTCTGAAGAGTCATGTGCAGCATGTTTATAAAATGGTTAATGATGATGATATATATATGTATATATATATATATATATATCAGATATATATATATATATATATATAACATTTGTCAAGAAGAAAAATAAATCTCAAATAGTCTGAATAGATGCAGATACTTGTATGCACGTGCCTACAAATGCTAACTTCAGTAATACATAAATTAAATAAGTGAATTGTGACTATTTTATAATGTACACATGTATGCGTAAAAAATGTTCAACATAGTATGAAATGTCCAAACGGCATATTTTTAATGAAACACATCCTATCAATTTAGAAGAGAAATTTCTTTTTTTTTTAGAAGAGAAATTTCAAAAGAATAAAATAATTTTCTTCACTATGTACATTACATCTAGACTTTCAGGATAATATGTATAGTAATAGAAAGTGCACGATTTACACTGGATGGACCCAAGTTGAGCTTTGTTAAGATCCTTGAGCAATGAGCAACACTATGCATTATTTTGGAGGTCAAACAGTAGCAGTAGAGTATGAATTTCCTGAGAGAGAAGCCATATCTTACACATAGAATGTATTACACTAAAAAATAAAATGAAAGACAAATGAATGACTCAATAAACAAATTGCTCAGTTTAGCTACCAATGAGAAATAAATAAATCTAATGTCAAATCCCTCCTACACCATAACTTAGCCGTTTAAACATTATTCCCTAAATTGGACCAAGCAAAAACCCCAGAAATTTAAGAAGCAATTTGTACTTTGGACACAAAATACAAGACTTCAGACCTAGCATGTTCATAAAATTGAACTACTATGTCCTGTGTTTGAATAATTAAGCAAATCCTTTACTCAATGTTTAATAGACTAGGCAAATAGAAGTGCAATAGTATTAAATATTAGGGCCAGCAGTATAGCTCAGCGAATTTAGCACTTACTCAGAGGAAGCACAGGGGCCAGGGTTTGGTTCCTAGCCCAACCTGCCCTGCTAGCCCCGCTCTAGAGCGCACTGAGCCAGCGATGGAGTCAGGGCATGGTGGCGCACGTATGTAATCCCAGCACTTGAGAGGTACAAAGAGGAGGATCACTATGAGTCAGTAGTGAGATCCTAAAAAAAATAAATAAAATAAAATAGTATTAAATATTGATGACATGGGGAACGAGTGAGACAATACAACCCAAGTAAAGACAAGAAAATATGTTTTCAGTATGTTTGGCTGCTGGCAGGGAGGGTAAGTTTTAAAGCAATGCTCAATTATCCCATTAATGAAGCAGTGCTCATTCTGATAAACTTTATTATTGATACATACTATATTTTCCATTGATTTTTTTAACTTGTAATTTCTTGGGCCAGCCAAATAGCTCAGCAGCTTAATGCACCTGCAAGCAGGTTCAGGGGCTGGGGGTTTAATCCCTAGGATTACTGTGCCAGCCCCACCCCCAAGGCACATTGAGAAGACAATTAAGACTGGGCATGGTAATCCCAGCCCTTGGGAGGCTGTCACCAGGCAGATCACTATGAATCCGATCTAGCAGTGAGACCCTGAATACACTGTAGACCCCTCCCTAAAATACAAAATCAGTAAATCAATGAAAACTTGTAATCCTTTTTTCAGTGAAAAAAACGTCTCTGGGCCTTGTTCCCAGTGTCAGAATGAACGTGTATAACTTTCCATTTTTTCAAAATAATTTCTAAGCCCGAGCTTCTCGATGTTCCATGAGCTTTTATTGAGCATTTCTTTCCCTTTCTTTCTTTTTTTAAGAATAGGAAACTTTACTGAGGGAGAGACAGCTCCTGATGGGAGAGGACCGAGAAAATGGGTTTCTCTGAACATTCCTAGCACTTGCAGGGCTTTCTTTGGCTTTCCTGTCATAACAGCTTCTCGGCATTGGTCAGAATGTTCCAGAGAAAAGAATTGATACTTCTTTGACTTGCTTCAGCAACTAACACAGAATAAATGTCCATCCCCATGGATATGTGTTCAGTGCTTTTGAAGAATAACAAAACTGAAATATTTAATATTATTTTTCAAGAACAATGTTATTTTCATGAACAAATTTTGTTCATTTTGTAATAAAATTGTTTCTTCAATCTCTAATTTGACGGAAATAGCATTACTAATTTAAAGTGCATATAATCTCATACTATAAGATACAAAAATGAGTATTAGCTAGTATTTTCACTAAAGGGCAAACAAATTATTAAAACACAACATAAATGTGTAGAGCATTTTTCCAAGAATGAAAAATAGCCACACAAGAGAATTTTTCTGAAAAATAAAATGGTTGATTATGATAGACTTTAGCTCTGTAATATGTAGAACTAAAATAGTCTGATTTTATCTAGACTATATTTTATTTATTTTCTTTTATGAATACCACTGTAATAATGCAGATTGAGTTTTAGAGATCTGAACTTGATAATGATTCCTATCCTAAATAACAAAGTTATTACAGTTTTAAAATTGTCTCATCTCATGCCATCAGCGAAGAGTATGTATACAGGAAATCAGGAAATGCTAAAGATACATAGCTATAGTATATGTTTTGACAAAGTCAAACTACCTTGAGCCTTTCTCGTTCAATTCATACAAAATCAGGGGCAGGGTGTTTGATCCAAGGTCTGCCTTGCCAGCCCCACCCCCGGCGTGCTCTGATACCACAATTGAGACTGGGCATGGCAGTGAGGGCCTGTAATCCCAGCTCCTGGGAGGCTGTAAACAGGCAGATGGCTACAAGTCTCATCTAGTAGTGAGACCTTGACCACCCTGTAGACCCTTCCCTAAATAAATAAATAAATAAGTAAAATCAGTTACATTCTGACACAGTGAAAGGAATCAGAATACTTAGCACTGTTTGCTACATATATGTAGGTCTCTCCTTGAATGGAAATTTATACTCTCCAAAAGAGTAAGTCTAGCATCTTCAGGCATGCTTATAGTCCTTTGGTGTTTTCTCCTAAATACTGCTCAGTTCTGTTAACACCTTCAGATCATATTGTATAAACAAAGAGCCATACAGTATCACAAAACAAAAGCTTTAGACTCATAAAGAAAGCAGTTGGGTTAAGGCCTCCTCACTTGCCAGATACCCTTGAAACATTAGTGTCAGAAAACTTTAGTTTCTCAATTTGAAATTAAATATTGGGTAAGCGACATGCATTGCATGTTTTCTTCTGTCCTATTACTAGCTTGCATATCATTTTCCTTCTATAAGTAGCTTGGGTTAATTTTGAATAATAACTTATATAAAAATTAAAGTTCTCATGAGAAGGTAGATAATGCATTCCATTTAGCACGAATTAAGGAAGTTCGTCAATTTGACAACAGAGACTATAAAATTAAATTCTATCCCCCTTTTTCTCTCAAGTATTACCTATCCAAGAGTTCTATATAGAAATGTATGTGTTTCATTTCACTTATAATTAAAATGCTTTCACATCATTAGTATTCTGAGTGCTATTCATTTATTAGATTTTTTAAATTAACAAATATTTCTGTCTTATTGAAACTATTCAAAATTATTTTTTATCAAATGATCATATAGGGCTGGTGAGATGGTTCAGTGGTCTAAAGCTCCTACTCAGGAAAGCTTAGGCAACCGTAGGGACCATGATTCAATCCCTGGCACCACATGCTACACCAGCCCCAACCCCAGGGGAGGCTGAGCAGGCCATAATAAATTTTTTAAAATGATCATATAAATATACTCATATTAACACATTTTTGTCATATTTGTTTTACCCTTAATAGTTTGACATTCATGGGCTGGAGAGATAATTCAGCGGACTAAGTACCTGCTTAGCCAAGCACAGGGTTCAATCCCTGGCACCATAGGCCATGCTGGTCCTGCCCCCAGACACAATAATCCAGCCCCCAAGACCAAGCATGGTATTACATGCCTATAATCACAGCTCTTGGGAGGCTGAAAACAGGTGGATCACTATGAGTCTAAGCTGCATAGTGAGACCCTGTACCAAATACATAAAATAAAAATAAATAAATAAATAGTTTGACATTCATATATCATAAAAATCAACTTTGGAGGCCAAAATGTATTTATAACTATATATGCACACACACAAACTCTGGGGATGTGTGAGACTTTCATTGTTTATGCATAAAAAGAAAATCTTCTCCAAAAGAATATAGTGATAAAGATTTATAAAATTCAAATTCAAGCATCTTGGAAGACATAAATATTTTCTTATTTATAATTCATCAGTCACACTAGAGTTCCATCAGTTGCAGTTTTTTTAGCCAATTTTGGAAGAATGTCTATAGGAAAGATATAGCTATTTGAGATTCTCTTCACAGCTAGAAAAGATTGTAATAGGAAAAAAGAAATAGTGAGACACATTGCCCAAAAATATCTTCCCAGTATGTAGTGTCTGAAATTCCCACAACTGCTTATAGGTGAAAAATGGCTTCTAAATTAGCATTGCTAGTGAGAAATGAATCACTTACACAAACACTTTAACTGTTGCCTAGCAGAAAACAAAACTTGGAAAAAAATTAATGCAGAACACAGAATGCTATACAAAAATATCCAGGCTGAGAAAAAAAAAAAAGACATTAGGGCAAGTCAGTCATGCCACATCCAGGTACCAAATGGGACCTGGGAACTTGGGGCTGGGGAAGAAAAAGACAAGAGAAAATCAGAGGGCTAAGTTGAATTAACAGTCAGGTATTCTACATGGAAAACTACAACTCTCAAACAATATTTCTATAAAAATATGAGGAAGTATTACTCATGTTATGGTTCTTATCTAAATGCCCTCCCCCAAAACCTCATGTACTCAAAAGATGGAGCTCCTCAAAGGTGACTGAAGCGTGGTGTGTCACAATTGACTTGCTAGTACAAGAGGGGGATCACTGTGAGCTCCCCAGCACCTCCAAGGTCCTCCTGGCTATGTGCTTACTGGGCACTATGCTGTGAACACTTTCACTGCTATGCCCCTATGCCAGGCTGCTGCTTCCCTGGAGCCAGCCAAATATGGACTGAAAACTCTACAAATGGTGGTTCAAAAGAAAGCTCTCCTCTTGAAGTTGTTGTGTTGGGTATTTTGTCCCAGGAGCAAGAGAAGTGAGGAGCATCTGTTCACCAAGTAATAGAGAGATATTCCTTTAATAAAAATCCACTTAGCTCCAAGTCCAGCAGGCATTGTACACACAAATATTAATGATGGAGAGGTTTCTGCTCTTGATGCACATGGGCTGGTAGTTTAAAATAATAATAGTCAAGGTAGACCTGTGTAGATTGCTGTGAAACGCTCTCAGAAGCAGCTGTGGGATCTGCACAGTGCAAGAAATGAAATTTGGGATGTGTCTTGAAGAATAAATAAGAGTAGCCAGAGGAAAGAGGAAGACTCTGTAGATTGACACAAGAGCTAGAGAAGTGAGAACCCCATGGCAACCAGGAAGATGTGAAAGGTGTTGAAGGCTCTAGACTAAGACTAACTCCAGACTCTGGTCCCAACACTTAAACAGCTATAAAAACCCAATAAAATTGTTTAGTCTCATTGAAACGTACATTTTTCCTCATCCATAAAATAATAGTAACACACCGATCATAACTACTTTACAAGTTTTTGTATCCATAAAGCACATGAAAGTCCAGGATATGGAGCTCAATAAAGTTAACTTATGTTACGACACATCATAAAAGTCTGAACACAGCATAGTAGTGGTCTGACCTACACAGACGAGGAAAAGTGAGGGAGAAGTTGTGAACTGGTGAGATCGGAGCAATGAGGGCTGCTCCAAATTTTCTAAGTTGACTTTCAGCAAAAGTGCAGCGCTATTGATTGAGGAAAGGTGCTCTGCAGGCTGAGCAGATTTGGGGGACATGAGAAGTAGGAGGGAAGTACAGGTGAGACCTGAGAGATGCAGAGAAGCCAGAGGGTGGACCTGGGAACGGTGAACATCATCAGTTAAGGTCCGGTAAAGAAATTCCACTGAGTAGTGTGGAAGCACGAAGGATGAGTCAAATCTTAGAAAACAAAAGAAACCTACTAATGAATCTGGAAATCTCATTGTAAAACTGATCATGTTCTTTACAGCAACGATAATGATCCTTTATTATGTTTCCTGTGTAGAAAATAATGTGTACGCTGTCCCCACTCTCCCTGGCCGGTTGTGCAGCTTGGTCCCATCTGAAGGCCCAAGGGCCCCGGGCCCACTTGTCTTGCCATCCTCTCCTTCCTGCACTGGGGACACAGTCCTGCTCACCGCGGCCCAGGGGGCCCTCGGCTCTGCTTGCCCTGTCCAGCGTGGCAGACATGCATCAGCCTTCTTGAAAGGAAATGCTTTCATGTCCTTGTCTGCTCCAAGTCGTGGAGGATGACAAGGAGAAGGAAGGTGGAGGAGCTCAGGGAAAACCAAAGTACCTGTTGCAGAAGCTTCTAGCACTTACAACATCTGTGCAACACATACAAGTGCTGCTTTAGTAGAAAAGATAAAGGTATCAGTGAAAGCTGGAAGGCCGAGGATATAACTCAGGGGTATAGTGCTTGCCTGGCCTGCACCAGGTCCTGAATTCGAGTTCAGGAGCAAAAAAGAAAAAGAAAAGTGCATGCAACAGAAAACTCTTAAAAAGGTTAAAACACTTAAGAAGTGGTTTCACAGAGATTTCAGAACTTCACCATCTACAAAATTGTAGCATTACACTTCTATGGCCTTTTGCCCTTGTCTCATATTCTCTTTTTATTACCTTTTTTCTTTCTTTCTTTCTTTCTTATTTTTAAAGAAATATTTACTTGAGGGAGAGTATAGCAATAATTGATATGACATTGGAAGTAGTGACTAATTAGAAGACCAGAGTGATAGGTATTCCAAGTATGGTTTTAGTATCACACATTGCTATCCACAGTGCATTTGCTTAGTTCACAGAGATCAGGGTATATAGTTAGTCAGGGTACAAAGTCTACCAATTACCTGCTAATTTCAAAAACCTGTTGGAGATTTTTTAGGACCATTGACTTAACCATCTTTTGTATATAAATGCATGGTGTTGCCCCTACCATGTTTCGTAATTTTTCTCCTAGTTCTCTCCTCATCATTTGATCCTTAAATTCTCACTTCCTGTAATGCCAGATGAGCTGATTATCCATTACTGTTATGGACTATTGGGCTATATATACAGCTGATTTTTCTTTGTGCAATGAAAAGAAAGATCTGTACTACTGACGTTTAGACAAGAAATGTCTGAGTTTTGTACTCTGAATAACAATGACAAAGACAACAATATGCAATGTATTAATTATTGTGAAAAATAAAAATGAAAGGAGGGGATAGTAATGGTAAAATAAATAAATAAATAAATAGGAATCAAGGTGTATCCTGTGCAGGGCCAAATTTTCTATAATGAATGTGATCATTATGCATGCTTAAATTGTACCAATATATTTAAAAGAAAAAACTAAAAAGGTACAGGTGACATCACCTTGTAAAAAATAAATAAAGAAGCAGTTTAACACCATATCTCACAAAGTAATGGCAATCTCACCTGTCGCCTCCTTTCTTAGATGCAGCAGGCTTCAACGCTTCTTGACATCAAATGCAGTGAGGGGCACCCAGCAAACAGGAGGCATGCTACCCTCTCGCCTCCCACATGTGTGTGGAGGGGAGAGAGGCAGAGACAGAGACAAGGAGAGAGAGAACCCTACCTGATGGCCCCCAGCAGAATTGAGTCTCTGTGGACAGAACGCTTACCACACACTCTTTCTAAACTGATTACTTGCCAGGAATGGCAGCAGTCACAATCTATTATTCTTCCTGCTGGGAAGAGAAAGCACCTCTCTGTCATGTGCGAAGATGTGACCAAGAAGCATCACATTTTTCCAGGATTTAGAAAGAAGGAAAAGTGTGGCTTAGGCTCCCACAAGCTCCTTCAGTTTTCCTTTCCTCTACCTCAGAAGGTTTGTGTCTTCCTCTTTTACATGACATTGACATTGTTCTGCCTTCACCAGTTCCCCTCCTCCTTTTTTTTTGTTTTCTGCTAATCCAACTCCATTTCAAAATCTGATTCTCCATCTACCCATCCACTTTTGAGCTCGTGTTCCTTATGGGCCCTGGAAGGGGCTCCACATCATGCTGCTGTGCTGTCTGGGACCATGAATGAGGATTCCTGAAGTCTGCTTGATTGTCCCAGAATCAGATGAGGACACAGTCAGATCCTGGTGGGTGGGGAGGACGCCCTGGACAGCTTCCTCCCTTCCTGCCTTTGCTGTGTACTGGGTCTCTGCCCAGCTGCGCTGCTGCGTGTCACATGAGATCAGCTCCACAGGTGGGGATGCACCATGTCGCCTTCTCCCCTACCGGTCTCAGTCCCCTGGAGGTTCGGGCTCCCTTGTACTGCTCTGGATAGCAGCCTGAAGGATCGCTGGGAATGGTGTGGCTTAAACCTATAACGTGTTCCACTTCTTTCCTATATTTATTCTTTTTTTTATTATCATATACGAAATATGGAGTCCCAAGTACTGTGCTATGTGAACAACCAAAGTACAGCTTCCATTCAAATAGAAGAACTTCATCTCGGCAAAGGGTTGGATCAAAATTCAAGGTGATATGGGGACTAGGAAAGAAACGACAGTTGGAAACAAAACCAGGCCATTACCTCTAAACAGCATTAATTCTATGCAGGACAACTGTATGCCCGTGCTTTAAGTCTCCACAAATGCCGACCATTATTTGTATTATTATTTCAATCTTTATACAGCTCAAAACTTACCTCATCCTTTCATTGAAGCCATTGTTTCAGGCAGTTACAGTTTCCAACAAGATGAACACCATGTAGAACAATGCATTTGTGGCATAATATGCTTTATTAATGTGCCTTGTCATCTGAGCAGGCTAGGCTATGGGTGGGTGACTGAGGAAAAATGTAGTCTGCATGTGATGCAAGTTTATATATCTCCTAGTTGTCAACCTAGCTCTGCTCACAGTCAGGCACCTGTCAGATCTTATCCACCAGAATGGTTTGTAGATGCCCTGAATGGGGACAAAATACTTAGGATTACCTGCTTTCCTTTGGCTACACTTGCCTGGGAGTGTATAATACAATCAGTTTTTAAATCTTTTTCTTTTTTTTTTTTTTTTTTTTTTTTTTTTTTTTTTTTTTTTTTTTTTTTTTTT
>PVJA010020396.1:0-37043 GCA_004027025.1 Myocastor coypus | reverse complement strand
TTCTCCTTCTTCTTCTTCTTCTTCTTCTTCTTCTTCTTCTTCTTCTTCTTCTTCTTCTTCTTCTTCTTCTTCTTCTTCTTCTTCACTGGGGATTGAACTCAGCCTTTGCCTGCATCTGCTTCTATTTGTGATCTTCATCTACAGCCAGCAGCAGGCTTTGAGGCAGCAGTAGAGAAAATGGTGAGCATGTGTAGGATCTTTTGTCATTTTCCTACGTTCTTTTTCCACTCCACCTCAGCTCTTGAGTGTGTTACTTTTGATTCATTCAATGTAATGGAAAGGTAGGAGGTTCAGAAGCTAAAGATGCTTCTCTGATGCTCTTGTGGTTTAGTTCTACTGTCAATCCAAGTAGAATAGATACACAAGTACTGGCTCAATTTCCTAAGCAATACTTTTGTAGACTCTTCAAGAACTCTCCTTCTCTAGCTTTTGTAATATTTTCTGCCTCTGCTCATTAGGATATCCATCAGCCCCTTCCAACGGAGATCACCTCTCTTAAAGGATTTTAGACAGCTCCATCACATCAGTTTCCCACAGTCTTCCCCCAAATTGGTTTTTCTGCTCTGCAAAGAAGTGTATTTTATAGTTAGGGAACTCTAATCTCAACCTCCAACATGTGCTCTTGCTAGACAGTCATCAGACACTGACTTCCATGCTTCAGCCCTTTGTTTGCCACTCTCCCCATAAACAAAGGGACATGGCCATGTCCAGATTTTGAAGCCATTCTCTCACTGTAGTGAACAACACTTCTATATAGGCACAGCTTCACAAATAATAAACATGCAGCCCAGTATAGCAAATGCCACTTCTTTGAGCAAACACTCCACCCTTGGTTTGTTCTACAATGACTGCTATCATTTGGCTAGAGACAGGAAAAAACAAAACATTTACAGAAGATAGCTGAAGAAACACAGCCTTTTTTTTTTTTTTTTTTTTTGGCTTTTTGAGACAGGGTCTCACTATGCAGTTCAGGCTGGCCTTGAGCTCACTTTTGTAGCCCAGGCTGGTCTCAAACTCGCACTGATTCTCCTGCCTCAGCCTCCTGAGTGCTGGGATTTCAGGTGTGCGCCACCACGCCCAGCACAGCCTTTTTTCTTAGGCTGACAAGAAATTATCTCATGGCCAATGTCCTCTCTGCCTCTTCTTAGGGTGAAGTTCAATGTCAGTGACAAAGCAAGATCCCAGACATACTTAAAATTTAGTCACATCTCTCCAGGCCAGAACTCCTTAGTTAGAGGGAGTTTGACCAATTTCTTTTTTAATCTTTGGGGGCTCATTTGAAACTAACAAATATCCAATGGTAAACTGGTAGTATAGAGTATACATTTGTTTTAGACCTCTGCTTTTGTCTTTCATCTGTTTGTAAGCACAAAAAATAACTTTTTAAGGCTAGAGAAATGTGGTAATATGGTGCTAACATTCATAACAGAGATACAATAGTGCTTTGGTTGGTTAAAACATAGCAATAAAGAGCAAAAATTTAAATACCAAAAGTCCAAAATTATTTAAATTCATGAACAAAACCTAGTCTTTGGATTTAATACTGTTTCATTGTTCTGTTGCATATCTGGAAGTTGTATTCTTAGGTTTTTCATAATATTGTGATATTTCTTTAAAGGACTCATCTTATGAAGCCACATGGAGAATAAATAATATCTTTAAAAAGTTTTATGACTTGCTTTTAGAAGGAATGAAAAGTACTTTGTCATTTTCTCTGAATTCTATTGGCTTGCCCTAGATAAAATTAAGGAAATCCTGTTAGACTATGAAAAATGAGAGGAAAGGATCTGAGGCCCTATGACTTGCTTATTGCTGGTGAACTTGACCTGGCCCAGATCAGAATAGGAGCAACAGCATTCTAGGATTCCTAATTTGGAGCTATCTTGAGGAAGTAATATGTATTTGTGAAAGCAAAAATCGTAGGAGAAAATCTGCAGTTGGACGAAAACCTTATTGTTCAAAAGGACTCAACTCTATGACAGAATTATAAAATTCCTAAAAAAAAAAAAAAAAAAAAATCACCTTAACATGGAATCATGTTTGCGTTTTACATGATGATTAATGTTTACTGCCCAAGAGTGTGACCAAGGCAGCCGCGTGGTTAATGTAGGTGAAAGCTCATCACTGCCGCGCGTGCTGTGACCCCAGAACAGCCAGAAGCCAGGGAGAACCGCTGGTGCTCTAAATCCCCGGAAAATGCCTTGCTTTAATTAGCATATGCCAACTTGAGTGACTCCTCCAGAGACTCCCAATTAACTAAGCCTCTAGCCTGGCACCAGTAATACTTTTACTAGTTCACACACACATGCACACACATGCACGCACGCACACACACACACACACACACACACACACACACACTATGCACACACGCACGCATGCACATATTTTAAATCAACAAAAAGTTCTCAACACTTTGTCACCTTAGAACCCAACAAAAATGAATTTTTGGGGAAGACAAATGCAAAAGGATAAAAATAATTCTGTGTACTAAGCAAATAATCTTAGAGTACCACACGCCCAATTTCTCTCTAGCTCACAAGCTTACCAGATGATATTTCCTGCTGTTTTTCAGTTACTTTTGTTTATACTTCTAACCAGATGAACCCATCATGCCCCCTACTGCTTAGGAGCAATACTACCACAGTGTAACGCAACACAACACATCCTGGTGTCCTCCAGAGATTCCTTCCTAGCCATATGCTATCCTTCAGAATGCTTGTTGAACAACGTTGTTTGTCTCCCCTTGGTCACCAATGCCAGGATAAATCTGTGGAGTCATGCTGGCAGGAGAAATGGCCTTCAGTAGGCAACAATAAACAAGTTCCTTCTTCCTGACCTCACCATCTGTCTCAATTTCCACATGTCATGTATAGGATCAGGCTTCAGTAGGGCCAGGTTCGGTGTGCAGCCAGTATGTACCAGTGAGGTCAGCTGGAATATCCAGACCACATCTGTTCTGGGCCACATACCTAGCTGGCTGCTTTTATCCACACAGCAGAATGGTTAGGGAACCCTGAGAAGACCTGAAAAGTCTGCTGACAAGAGGCGTTGTTCGTGAATGTCTTGGCTTGAAATCTGTGCTTGGTGGAGATAGCTGTCTCTCTGTGACAAAGGCAGCAAGTCTTACCTCTTTATATTAAAGTGGCACCTACCAAGACCACCTGGCTTATATGCACTGTGTTGGAAGAAGCATAGGCTGGTAGATGAATTATCTGACCTTTTAAGACGTTGTGTGGAATAGCCAGAGATGTTCCCAAGAGGAAATTGTTTCCTAAAAGCTCATTTCAGAAGGGTAGATGATGCTACATGCTTTGCCTCTGAAGTCTCAATATAAATCAGTTTATCCCTGCTTGCAGCGCATCTTGAGTGTTCAAAATATCACATTTGGTGACAAGGATAAAAAAGACAGTGCTCTCAAGCCAGCGATATTAAAGCAAGTGTGCCAAGAGCACATTATGAGAAAACTGACGGAGATGCAGCAGTGGCAGAATGTCTACAGAGAAGCACAAGAAAAGTTATTTTTTTTCTGCTAATACTATTATGAGAAGCCCTATGGAAAATTATTTTATTAAGGATTTGTTTTATGAAACGTATTTCCTTGTCTGAAAATGAATGCTGCCCAATATACTAAATAATAAAGCTTTAAGAAAAATGATACACCTGGAAAACTACACTACTATCCAAACTATTGGTCATTGTACAGTGATTTAAAATTTAACAGCCAATTGAAATATAAAGTCAAATCAATAGTGATATTTTCTGTGTCTCCAGGCAGATGACCGAGTATGCTGAAAGCATTACGGGGTTGCATGGCACTGCGTGGCACTGCACGTTGTGCGGCAGTGGGGTCCACATCAGGACAGTCAGCTCTGGGGATGCCCTGTTCTTATCTGTGGAGGTACTGCCATTCCTCAGCAACTGCAGGCCCACAATGACCACACAGTGACACCAGCAGCAGCTGAACTGTAGACAGAACCAAAGTGAACTATTAGGCTTTTGCCGTGTCATTGTCTAACTCCATCAAAAACTATTCAGGATTAAAATAAAGTAATAATAAAAAAGCTGAGAATGGAGCTCAGTGTAGAGGACTTCTCTGTCATATGCAAAGCCTGAAATTCTATAATGCCACAAAGAAGAAATGAATAATAAACTACAAATTAGTAGACAGTCACCATCATGCATCTGGAATAAAGACATATTGGGTATTTCTTTGATTTTTACTGCTGTTAAATGCTGTAGTATTGGTTACTCATTTTAACTTTTTTTTTTTTTTTTTTTGTCTGAGAACATGCAATACTTTACTATTGTTGAGAATGGCATAAAAAATTGTGCCATTTTACCTTAGATTTCCTTTCTGGTCATCAAAAACTTGTACTCTTCAATAACAAAAACAATATCAGACTTGCATCTCTACCTATTTCTGAGATATCTCTTATGATAACACCTCAATCTCATCTTTTTTAAGAGGTTAGACTGTTTCTCCATGATTTACCCAAATACCGAGTGTTCTTTTGGATTTTAGCAGTATTTCTGACTTTCAAGTTCTGAAACAATAAGTGTGATTTTTTTCTTTAATGATAGAACATTTCTAGGGTGGCAAAAAAGGCATAGATGAGTAGGATCTGAGAATTCCATGTGAGAGATACTAGTCAGGCTTGAATTCCAAGAGAGAATGGACCAGTCTAGCTTAGAAAAAGTTACTATAGATCTGAAATGTCACACATGAAATATGTGTACATGGCAATTTCAGGACGCCTGCAGACTGTGTGAGAACTTCTCTGAAGCCTGCTGTTAAGTATGAGACCTGCCTCTCTCTACTCAAAGACAGGAATAGCAAGAATACTCAACTCAAGGAGACATTGTGAAGCATACATTAAAAAGAAGGATGTTTAGCCCAAAGCATAGCACAATGAATGCTTTGTATTTTCTTAAATTTGTGTCATGGAAACCGAGTTTCTGGTTCAAACTCATGGTGATTTTGAAATTTTGTATTTTTATGTACAGGAAAAATACATGTAACATGGTGGAGCAGTGTAAAAATAGGACTGCCTCAGCCCAGTATTTCCACTGTTATCCTATTTTTTATGACAGTCCATCATTAAAAATCCTCTAGCACTATCCTCCTTTAAAGGAAAATTGTCTACCAAATTGGATGTTGTGTACTGTTATATGAAAGATACTGAAGATACTAAAAAAAAATCCTGGTGTACCATAAGATCTTGATATCTAGTTGGAAAGAAAATGATCCATCACATTGTTTTATAAATGTGACATTCACTACAGGTCAAATGAGGAACACCAACTAATTCACTTGCCTGAGTGCCTCCTAAAGTAGCTAACAGATTTCAAATACAATTTTAAAACCTTAGCATGCACACATGAGGAGTTATTTAGGAAGCAAGAAGCCCTTTTGTGGGAAAGCGAGGATGAGGACTAGCATAAGATACCAAGTGTAGCTCTGACCTTACGGTGGCCAAGCCCATGTGGTCTGGCAAAAAGAGACAGCTCATTTGGTCTTAAGAGACAAAATTGTGCTCCTAGTATGGTACATTAGGAAATGTTGGTTGCATAGATCCAAATTTAAGTAATGTTCATTCATATGATGTATAATGCCTAGAACTAGAGTTTTGTAAATAACACAAAAATGTCTTTCAAGTAACTGGACCATATCAATTCTCAGTGAAATCCAAGGATTAGTTAAATCAACTCCTTAGAAGTACTGTATGCCTGAGTGAAACTAAGCTCATAAATCTAAGAACATTGCTCCATGGTTACCAAATTTAATGCTTAGAGACTTTCAGAAAAATCGTGAATTAAGCTGCCCTTTCAACTGGCCTATGTTTTTGTTTTGTTTTTTTTCTTCCTTTCTTTTCTTTGTACAGGGCCTCACTACACAGCTTGGATCTCACTACTTATAATGATGTTCCTCTTTTCAGCCACCTTAGAGCTGGGATTACAGGGGTGCAGCTCCACACCCAGTCTCAGAGGTCGGCTCAGTGTGCCTAAGAGCAGGGTCAGCACAGCATGTGGTGATTGAACCCTGGTCTCTGTGCTTGCCAGGCAGGTGCTCAGTCCTCTGAGCTATCTTGCCCACCCCAGCTGGCTTATTTTTTAAAATGTCAATTGCCTCTGAAAAACTTAAGTATTATAAATATATATGCCTGTATATTATTATAATAAATATATATGTAATCTATTAGATTCTGTTCAGCTTCATGTAAATTATTTAATCAATATTCTAATTCTACTGAGAGGAGGTAAGTTTCAAGGCATTTTTGACTAACTGCATCATTAGCCATGGAGTCACCAAAATGACACACTATCCAAGCGCTTGAAACCCTTATCAAAGTACAAAGTTTGAGGTTCAGGGAGATAGCTCAGTAGAATAAGTGCTTGCCTGGCAAGCACAAGGGCCTGAGTTCAATCTCCAGTACTGCGAGTGTGCGAGCACGCATGCGCACACACACACACACACACACACACACACACAAAATTCAAATAATGAAAATCTACTTACATGATGAGACCAAGCCTAATTGTCCCCTTCTTTAAGGAAGCCTGTGTTGACATGTTTCCCACTCAGTAAAAATGATAGAAATATTAATTGAATTCATTGAATTATGACAGTCCAGGGAATAATGACTATTAATGCTGTCCTTTTACAGTATTAACAGTAAGAAAAGCAGTACATGAACAGGGCTGGTAATTGCTTCAAACTTCCTGCCTGTCAGTAGTCCAGAGAGGTGAACTCAGTCTCGATTCATACTCCGTGCTCATAATTCAACAAAAGGATGTGAAATTCAGTTTCAGTTTAAATAGATAATTTGCCAAAAAATTTTATACTAAGGTTTAGTATAAAGAATTATTTTTATTTTGGCAGTAGAAAAATAACTCAGTTGAAATGCTGAGGGCAAAAGTTGTCTTAGTTTTTGAAAGTCTATGGTCAATCCAGACCCAATTGTTTTAGTTTAACCCACTTTAGACACAACTTGTTACCCACAAGTTAAAGAAATTACCCATGTAATGTTTCAGCCACATTTAGCCAATTACAAATAACTTCCACCTAGTACTATTAGAATGTGTATTTAAAATTAAAACCAAAAGCTGATGTAGATAATTTTGTATATATCATAGATATCATGCGACAATTAAAATGTTGTAGGTGATACCTGACATTTATACAAGAAAATATTTAAAGGAAATTTAAAATTTAAATTTAAAAGAAAAAAAATTCCATCCACCAAGAAAAGCTGCAAAAGGATTTAAAAATATATCTGAAAACAAAACAAAGGGGCTTGGGAAATACTTCAGTAGCTCAGAGCCTGCCTGGCAAGCATGAGATAATGAGTTTGATTCCCAGTACAAAATAAAACAGTAAAAAATAGAGTTGAATATCTATCCATTTTTTTTAGATAATAAACTTTTAAAAGAAACAAAGAGAAAAAAGGTATCAAAAAGAGATTTCTTTACAAAATTTAAATATAAATTAGACTGAAAATATGTAGAGGAAAATAAAACTGTGATATTATTATATTTTTATACCACTATTGAAAAGTAAAACTTAAAATAATAAAGTCAATATTTGCATAAATTGTAAAAGCTGGGTACACAGGCTGGGGAGGTACTTCAACAGTCTAAGCACCTGCCTGGCAAGCTCAGGGACCGAAGTTTGATCCCTGGTAGCACATACTGTGCCAGACCTAGAACCTGGTGCAAGCCACAATGGATACAGAAACTGGGCATGATGTTGCATACCTGTGATCTCAGCACTTGAGAGGCTGAGACAGGAGGATCGCTAAAGTCCAAGCTACATAGTGAGACCCTGAACCAAAGGAAGGAAGGAAGGAAGAAAGGAAGGAAAGAAGGAAGGAAGGAAGGAAGGAAGGAAGGAAGGAAGGAAGGAAGGAAGGAAGGAAGGAAAATTTTTTTTTTAAAACTGGGTACATATTGTATAGCACAAATTGGTAATAGACTACCAACATATTTAGGAAAAAAATAAACAGCAGAATTAATGTTATTTTATGAAACACTACAATTAAACATATAAGAAAATAATCTTCACATCTCCATAATCAAATATTGCACAAAAAAAAAAAAATAGAACTACTCAAGATCTAAGTAACAGACTTTAGAATCACTAGTTTTTAAGAGAAAATTCAAAGGAAAATAATTTCTCTTTTTTATATCATGTATTAAATAAAGACAGAGTTTCACTGTGCAGCTCAGCTTGGCCTAAAACTCACTTTGAAGCCAGCAAAGCCCACACTTGAGCGACTGGGAGAAAGCTGAGTAGAATAAGTGTTTGCCTGGCAAGCACAAGGGCCTGAGTTCAATCCCCAGTTCTGCAAAAAAAAAAAAACTTTGCAGTGATCCTCCTGCCTCAGCCGTGGGAGTGCTGGGATACATGGGCATATCCCCTGCCTGGCTACAAACACACACACACACACACACACACACACACACATATTTATATATATGTAATATATATACACATATATATATATATATGTATATACATATATTTAGAGAGAGAAAGTTGAATATCTATATTTCATAGATAATAAACTTTTAAAAGAAACAAAGAGAAGACACCAAAAATAGATTTCTTTATAAAAATTAGATGTAAATTAAACTGAAAATATGTAGAGGAAAATAAAACTATGATATTACTATATTTTTATACCACTATTGAAAAGCAAAACTTAAAAGGATAAAGTCAATATCTGCAGTATTGGTTTGACTAATAAAATTTTAATGACTTTGAAAATGGGTTAAAAAGAAATCCTATGGTTCAAAGCCTTTGAGTTAACTCTTTAAAAGTTTATATACAGATGTTCATATAATTGCTGTTTAATAATCAAATAGTAATTACTGTTAAATCTCAGAGAAATATGGAAAAATGGCTATGCAATGTCCATTAGAAGGATTATTTTAATGCTTAGGCAAGGATTTTCTCCTCTCCACATGACGAAATGCAAAATGTGCAAACATATCAAAGAATCATTTTATAACCTGACAACTTGCTCAAAAAAAAAGATAAGAGGACCCATAAAATAGGGAATATTCAAAGTGTTGAATTTATGTAATGGAATAGTTTTGTTTTCTATTTGTCAAATTTTCTATATTTCCTTTACTTTGATAACAACAATACCCAATATTACAACCATTAATATTCAAAAAATGCAAAGATAGAATTTTTATATATGCTTCCTATGTTATATCAGAAAAAGAACTATGAAGATTTCCTCTACTTTATTCATTGTCTTCCCCCGCAACCTCCTCTTTTGCTATTTTAATAAGTGTAAAATATGATAGATTAATGGAATGATGTTGGATACCACAAATTCACAATGGCTCATTTTGTGCAATTCTTTAAGAGCTAAATGGAGGCTTGGGATTGTCAGTAGCACCTTTTTGAGATGTTCCATGAACTCTTTAGAGATGGGCCATCCTATCCCACCAAGATTAACCTAAAACCTCTAAGATTTACCAACACTCCAGGGCAAGATTCTCCTCGGTATAAGATCATCTCCACCCTCTTAAGTCCTCTCAAGATTATCTGTGGCCTCCTGAGTCACCAACCTCTGAGTCTTCTGCTGACCCTGAGTCTTCTGCCTGCCCCCCGTACACACCTGATGAATGATGGCTGCTTGGAGTGGTCTCTGTCCTGAGGCACTGATCTCCAGCTCCTCCTCCTGCATTACCAAATCTGTCTCTGTTTCTTATTTTGTCCTTTCGCTAAACCCCTCGTCAGGCAGGTGGAAATCTCGGCCAGATCATTGATAGGAAGACGCAGTGTTTTATTCTCCCGTAAAGACATTTGTGAATACCTTAAGGGGGAAAGTCTTGGTATTGCACATTTTTATTGGTAGTACTAGTCCTGGCACTGCAGAGCTAACTTCGGTGGTGATGTTCTTGTGGGTGACAGCATTAGCAGTGATTTGACCAACGTACCTAAGGAGTGCTTAGATAGAAGAAAGTCTGATGAAAACTATACGAATGACATTTTTTGGTCTCTTTAAAAATATATATGAGTGGCTTATTTTTGTTATTTTTTGAAAATCAATAATGGGATGGAGCGTCTTTCTACATGTGTTAGTCATTTTTATTTTTAATTGCTCAGTAATTGTGCCTGCCACAGAAATCTTTTCAAATACATTTTAAATTACAGGCACCTTAGCAACCGTATATCTTCATTTAGAATCACGTAAGTAATAGGAAAAGGGAACCAAAAAGCTTTACTATATAAAAGCAATATTGGAATGTCACCCTAGAAACTAAAATTACTCAGGTGTAAACGATCTCTCCTCATTCCTGGTGTACAGTTTGTGGATTTGCTTCTTTCCTGCTAGGGCCTGGAGCACCCCACTCACTGCAGTGTCATTGTTCAGGAGTCTCTGCTTTGTGCTCCTCAGCAGGAGCACCGTGATGCCCTCTCTTTATTGAATCAAGTGATCAGGTCACAAAGATTGACATTTGTGCTCAGGGGCTTCAGATCTGATGGACATTCACACACACAAATGGCTGTCTCTTCAGACTCTCCTAATCTTGACCTTCCCAGTGTTTTCTTGCTCTGACACATAGCAGGGACCAGCAATTCATGCTGCTTGGCTCTCTTGTGCCATCACTTAATTCTAACCTTTCTTAGATGGAGGACAGAGAGAGATGTTGGTGCCCTTCATGTAACTGGTATCTAGCAGTTAGCCAACAGAGTGGGACTAGGTGTTATTACATTCATGGAAAAGACTGTTCTCTTTCAGATCTTCTACATGAGAATCATAGTTGGGAAATATGGCCTAAATAGCCTCACTCTTTATATACCAATGCTACGAAGTATGACTCAGCAAGAGCAAATGAAAACCAATAATAATGAGTAGCATATTATTAGGTTCAATTTTGACCAGAACTCTATTTAGGTTCCTTCAAGTGACTAATTATATCTGATTTATATTTTCTCTTTTATGGACATTTTCAGTGCTCTCAAATTCTATGAATTTAACCAGGAAACCATTGAGTACCTTCTTTGTATAAAATGCTATATGAGATATTTTTGCATGATAGAGAACTCAATATGATATTTATTATTTATTTATCTATCTATTCTCAAGCCCTTTCATGTAGAAAACTTATTACAATTGCTCATAAGTACTAATTAAATTGGTAGGAGACAGACAGGTAGACAGATAAATAAAATCTGAGAGTAGAAATTAAAATGAATAAATAAAATGGAATTGAATTTAAGTATTTATTAGTAGTAAGTTGTACATTAGTAGGGGAGGATATATCCATAAAGAAGGCTGATAAGAATCTAAGATTCTAAGCTGCTGATGACTAATGAAAAAGCAATCATATGTCCTGCACCCAAGATCTATAGTTGTAAACCAATGGAAGAAAAACATAACCTTTTCTGTAGAGATTCTTTAAAAATGTCTATTGTTTTTCACAAAGAAGATATTTTATTCTAGAACCATAACACTAACATTAATGGACTAAGATGGTCCTTGGGCATTTTGTAATGTTGACAATGGCAGGATTTTACAGCTAAGTAAATCTCCAAATAACTAGTTTACATTGGGAGCCAGCCAAATAGCTCAGCAGATTAAAGCACCTGCAAGCAGGTGCAGGAGCCAAGGCTTCAATCACTGGGCCTGCCTTGCCAGCCCAGCCCCAGGGCATGCTGAGATGGCAACTGAGACTGGGTGTAGTGACGCACACCTGTAATCCCAGGTATTGGGAGGCTGTAAACAGGGAGATCACTGTGAGTCTAATCTAGTAGTGAGACCCTAAACACCCTATAGATGCTTCCCTAAAAATACAGACAGACAGACAGACAGACAGACAGACATTGAAACCACCTATTTGTAAAATTAAAGAGTCTAGAAAAATGAATCATTTACATCATTATCCTTAAATATTTTGTGTTAGATCTAGGTTTCATCAGCACTGAGAGGCAGACAGCACACAGGCGCCCTCTCTGGCTGGCTGTGAAATCTCCCTGCACTATATCCTGTGTCACCAGTGCACATGGCATGGGGGTTGGTACTGTTTAAGGTGAGGCACCAAAGACAAGTTAGGTCCAGAATGGAAGAGCATGTTAATTTAAGCACACAACCAGGGCCTCATCAGATAGGAAATGAGGTCTCATGCCTTTAGTGATCTGTGTAAGACTTTCTAGAAGAACAAAGGGGACCTCATGGGTCACATGTCAAAGGGAAATTCAGATGAAAAAGGCTTAACTTCAGAAGAGACTAAGTGAACTGAAATATATCATATGGGATAAATTCAAGATATTAAACTAGGAACTAGCAATGAAATTAAAGGAGCAAATGCGTTCATGAAAAATGGGAGTGGAGAAAAAAGTGCTTAGGGTAACCAAATGGGGCCCACGAAGGGGAAGTCCACGGTCACACTGCAGTGGTGAGGCTGGGTCTGCAGGTTAGGGTTATGGTGGGGCAGGAGGGAAATTCACACATAGGAGGTGGCTGAAGATTTGAATCCAGTCCTCAACAAGGGAGGCTTTTAACTCAGCAGTACCTTTCACAACAAGTGTCTTCAGGATTTCAAGGAGATAAACTTCGCAGAGGAGCAGAATTGCTCACTCTGGCCTGGACAGTCCGGGCAGACTACAGGGGAAGAGGACATTAAAACTGTATTTTTGTCCTTCCCCCTGCACAGTGTTTTGCTTCCTTTGTCCTCCCAGCTAATTGATATTATTCTACAGCATCCAGAATTAAGATGCTATATGGGGACCTACGGAAAAATTTTCATCAGTAAAAAAAGCAAAACCCCTCATAGCACCAAAGTTACCACAGCATATCCCAGTTGTGCTTGGACTAGAAGGCTCCGACTTGGGTTGCAAGCAGCTGATATACTGTAATGTTCCTGCCGCACAGGCGGGCAGTGAGCCCTCCCTGAGTCCCGTAAGAGCACTTTACATTTTTCTTCCCATCTTTCAGCTCATAAACATGTTTCTCTTCAGAACACACACCATATGCCATTGGAAAAGGGTTGTAAAGTTTTATAGATATATTTGAGAGTATTATAAGAGTACAATAAAGCAAAAAATAATGCAAAGGAATGGGAATTATTGAACAATGGAATTAAAATATTAGACATGGCAACTCTAACCACATTCAGCTTCTTTTTGTTTGTGGAAATCATAAAAACCCAGAACTTTTGTTTAGTTAGAAGATATGAAAGGCTTTGAATAAGGCTTTTCTTTTTTCTTTCATTTTCTTAGAAAAAGCAACAATCGCTGTAACTTATTGAAGGTTTATATACCAAAACCAGTGGGTGTGCACTAAAGAACAAGTATATTTCTTTATTATCTTAAATGCCTTTTATAATACTGCACATATTTTAGGTGAATTTTTTTGTTTTTATATTCCCTCCGGATTGTTCTACATTTCCTTTTTCCAAATTTTTGTACATTCACTTAATTGAAATTTATTTAGTTCCTATACTAGGGAGAGTACTTCAAGATATAAAATATAAAAACTAGGGGCTGGGGAGATAGCTCCGAGGCACAAGTGCCTGCTGGGCAAGTGCAAGGTCGTGAGTTCGAACCCTGGTCCCACCAAAAAAAATAAAATAAAATATAAAAACTAATCTTTGATATTGGGGAGCAGGTACTCAACATGAGCCAAGATTCATTTAGTCATTTACCCATTCATTAATCATTTGCTGAGTACCTTATTGAGTACTTGTGAAATGAAAGATGAGCAATACATACAAAGCTTATGATTCCAATATGTGATATCATATGTGTGAGTCAGGAGCCTCTGTTTAATATTTTTTCCCTAATCCAAAATACTAAAGTAGCTTGACCATGATTTCTTTCAAAACAGTAAATACAGAAGGGTTATGAGACAAAGAAGTAGTTCCAGAAATGGAAAAATCCAGTGTAAGAGATCTCAAAAGAGCTAGAAAAATTTACAGCAGGTAAAATGGTATTGGAAACTTCAGTGGAGGCTAATTAGTTATTGGGATTTTGAACCTGATGTGAGTAACAGAGCTTAATGAGGATGGGGGAAATGTGTGAGCAGTGACCTTTCAGGCAGCTTTCAAGCTGAATCTGCTAGAACAATCATTTAGGATGTCATAAAATACTATGAAAAAGAACATGGAATGGGATGAGAAGAATCTATGTAGCTTTATAGAAAAAGGCATACAGAAATAATGCCGTATAAGGAGATGCAGCAAGAGTCAGTAAACAAGAAAAGCTTTCAGTAGCCTCCTTTTTCTAAAGAAAAAGTCTAACTGCAGCCTAGCACACCTGGCCTTTTACCGCCCCAACCAGGGCATGACTCAGAACACCCTTAGCATTGCTGATTATCTTCACTGTGAGCACAACTCAGGTGTTTGCATAGACTGTATGTACCATTTTTCTTTTTCTGCTTCACACATGTATATAATGATTTTAAATGTATTTTTCTTTTTGTACATAGAGTTCAGTTTTGCACACTTTAAGGCCATATTGATAACTTCCAACTGAATGTGGGTTCATGTCTTTGACATCATGTGTTATGTTGAGGAGAATGTTCTTCCCCTTTCTATTAGCTTATAATCCTATTAAAGGCAATATCCAAGTATTCTTTCTCTTTGGGTTCTTTGTACCATCATGAGAAAATATTTGTTGAATAAATGATATCTAGGATAATAAAGGCAGAAAAGTCTTAAAGGAAATAGAAAAATCCCAAGGTGATGTTTCAAGGGAATTAAAAAGAGCTGAAATGAAGGACTTGTGTATGGAAAAGATACTGAAAGATCAACTTTTAACTCCTCATTCAACTACTCAAAAGTATATTTGAGAAACTACATAAAACAAGCAATATAATCATAACACTAATGATTTTTCCCTGACACTTAATAAACTAAGTCTAGGGAAATGTCAGAATAATGCAGAAAAGGTTCAAATGGGTTCATCCTAGAAGTTGTAGAAAGGAGGACTAGAACAGGGTGCTTCCTAAAGGAGGTTATATGAAGAGAAGGCCTAGGAAATAAGGGATCGCTAAATTAAGGATTGAGGGAGGGTGTGAAATCCTGGAGAATAGAATGTGCATAGTCTTGGTGGCCAAGAGCATTTGAGAACTACTAGGAAGTTTTGTGGTTAGAGCATGATTGCAAACACCTGGAACGATGAGTTGGGAAGACAGCTTAAAGCAAGTTCTTCCATTGCCAAGACCTAGAGCTTTCAGTAGGACATTTATGTAGAAATGCTTCATAATGTGCAATGACTTAAAATTTTTTTAGGATAGGAACATGTCAGATAATTGCATTGAGAAATTTTACTTTAGAAAATAAATCAAATGCTGTATTTGTGTTTAGAAGTTGGAATCTGAAGAGAATATATTCCAAACTGAGTCAGTAATGAGCCTTTTACTGAAAAATGAGCAAATGGCCACCTCTTCTTTTCCAATTATTTGTCATTTAATATCATCTCTGTTAAGAAGATGGCCAAAAAATCAGCTTTTGGTGAAATCCTGCACACATAGTAAACCTCATTCATCTTCACTCTGAAGACTGAGATTCTATGAAACTCAGACAAGAGCATGGCTAAAGTTATTGTACTAGTAGTTACAAAAGGATTTACTAAATCATTAGTAGTGGACTATTTCCAAGTATCTCAAATGCTTGCATGTATGTAACAGTAACTACTGGTGTCTTCATATATCAAGAATACTATAAGAAAACATTATAAACTAGATGGCTAGGGACATCAGAAATGTATTCTTACAGTTTGGGAGGATGGAAGTCCAAGATATAAATGGTTACAGGGTGGAACATGTTGCCTGTGGGGAACCTAATTATTGGTTCATAAGTAGCCTTCTTCTTACTGCAAACTCAATGTGGGAATGCAAAAGAGTTCTACTAGGTTTCCCATATATTTTTCAGAGCTTTGTGCTCCTGACCAAATCACCTCTTAAAGGTTCCACTTCCTGGTAACATCACCTTGAAGGTTAGGATCTCAATAAGTGAAGTTAGGTAAACATGAACATTTAAAATACAGCAGTTATTTGTCCTGGTTCACTGTGACCTATTCAATAAATTATCTCAGGGCTGGCAAGACAGCTCATCTGACGAAGGGCCTGCTTAGGCAAGCACAGAGACCAGGGTTTGATCCCTAAAACCACATGCTATGCTGGCCCCACTCCCAGGTGAGACAAGCCAGCAGTAACACATGCCTGTAATCCCAGCTCTGGGGAGGCTGGAAACAGAAGGATCACTATAAGTGTGAGCTACAATAGTGAGATCCTACACAAAATATGATAAATAAGTAAATAAATAAGTGAAATAAAGTATCTCAATCTTCATGTCTAAGTATAAGCTAAAAATTTATAAAACTGGAATTTCTCCATCTCATAGATCATCTGAAATTGACTGAGATACATCTAATCCATATAAATATCATAAGCAAATCAAAATATCTAAGATGTTTCATTGGAGTTACTAAAAAGAAGTAAAATTTCAAGATGCAGTATTTTGGGGAAAAATTATCTTATGTAACAAGAGCTTTTGATAAAAAGATTAATCCATATAAAACAGGAGATACAATAATAAAAACTGTCTTCACTTAAAATTCTTCTTACCTTGGTCAAGAAAAGGTGATTATCTTAATTTTTTTTTTCTTTCTAAAAACCTAGTTACTATAAAATCCTAAAACCATTCATTCCTTTACAAAATAAATGGTTTCTTTTCCACTATTTTATTCTAAAAGAGTTCTTTAAAATGACTTAACACAGCCGGGCGTGGTGGCTCACGCCTGTAATCCCAGCACTTGGGAGGCTGAGGCAGGAGGATTGGTGCGAGTTCGAGACCACCCTGGGCTACAAAAGTGAGCGCAGGACCAGCCTCAACTGCATAGCGAGACCCTGTCTCAAAAAGACAAATAAATAAATAAATAAATAAAATAAAAATAAAATAAAATAAAATAAAATGACTTAACATTAATATCACAAACAGAATGTAGAAATTGTGACTTATATTACCTATTTATTTCCTCTATTTGGTATTCAGGATAAACATACCATTTTTCTTTCAATATAAAAGAGAAAAAAAATCCTCTAAGTACCCAAAGTAGATATCACAGATTTTAGAGAATATTTATGGACATCAGTTTAACAGATAAAAAGGACTAATTCATAAAATAGGTAAAAAAAATTAGTTAAACTGTTGCCTGCATGGATGCACAGATCTGCTGAGTAGGGCCAAAGGAGGTTAAGTCAGGGTGTACAAAGACAGAAGGAAAATTTAGCAGCTTCTGACCTCTTTAGTATACCTTCCTCCACTTTCTCCAAATCAGAGAGAATTTCCAAGGGGACTGGGGGCTATAGGCTTCTGTCCTTGTTAGACACTGAAGCGTGTTGAAAGAAACAGCATACATGAAAATAGAATCCTTATATGAACACCAGTCTATTGAGTCAGTACTTGGAGTGGAGCTAGGTCCTTGGTTTCTCTGGGCTGCTCCTGGGAAAATTATATCTACGCATTTAAAATTACGCAGGAAATTTACATAGTTGTTATTTAACACAGTGAAAATCTGTTAATATAATTATTTGTCTTTTATCATAAGCAAGTCTGTAGGAAACAAATAACCTGAGGGCTACAAGAATGATTTTATTAGGTGTTAAAAATCTGTCTGGTAAAACTCATGATACATTTAAATACCAGAACTCTGTGCTTTTGGAACAGAATGTATGTGGAGGTCATAAAGCTTTAGTAAAGGATAAAGAAGAATTTCATTATGAGATTTTCCTCTGGTTCTTACAGATTAGGTTTTGTGTCATTCTAAACCATAAATCCACTAATTAGTCAGAGGTTTTTGCATGAAAATTGAGAGCATCAAATACTTCTCTCCAAGTTGTGTGATGAAGCAAAATATACAGAAAAGAGAAATGCAAGAAACCCCATCATAATTTAAATGCAGGTATAGAGCTTCACAATGGCAGACCACATTTGGCTGGGAACCAGATTCATTATTACACATTGACTCAAATCACCCAGGCTACTTTTGTATGCTGCAGGGCTCAGAACATGCACAGTCTTCTGATAACTCAATAAAAATGTCTGTGCAAACATAGCAGCAGCTAAATAGGAAATAGTATACTCAGGTTACTTAATAAAGCTAAGAAGAAATCTATTAAAGATAAGATGGAATATAAAGGAAGAAAATTGGGGAAAGATAAATAAGAGAATGCAAATCAAATGTTGGGGGTCATGGAGATAGCTCAGCTGTCTAAACACTTGCCTAGGCAAGCGCAAGAACCTGGATTCGATCCCCAGTACTGCAGGTCATGCTGAGTTGCATAGTGAGACCCTGTACCAAACACATAAAATTTTTAAAAAGTTAATGTTGATTTACTTCATGTTTATGTGCTCATGTATATTTTCTCAAGTAATGAATGTTCTTATCAATTTTGAAAACCTCTAGATTGTTGATTTTTTGACATTGAAAAGACAAAGATTTCATAAATAATATGGTATATAAAGTGATGGTGACAGGCAACCAGCACAGATTGTTCCTATTGTCTAAAGTAAAAAATTAATATTTACCAAAGTTTGCCAGTTTCTAAATTTTGTTTTATATTGTCATTATTGCTGTGTATTACTACAGCTAGGATATGACATCTGTTTTATCCACTTGTTCACACTCGGGTTATAATGCTTGAAAGTACTGGGATAATAACCTCACCATAGCACTACACTCAAAGATGGAGGACAGTGCCAAATGAAAACCAACATCTCACTCTCAATTATTTGGGTAGGCAGGATCTTGGGACAGACAAAAGCCAAGAATCTCTGACACATAGAAGTCATTCCTGAAGAACAGACTTTTCCTACAGTGACCTTGATAGTAGTGATATAACTACATACTATCAAAATTCCACAAGGATTATACCAGAAGTCAAAATAAAATGTTCTTTCTGAAATAGACAATAACAAGATGAAGTAGCAAAGTGCAGTCTCAGGCCCTTAGCCCACTCCAAACAAGGCCAGAAGAAATTAAGATAGAAGAAATTGGAATTCACACACCTGAAATCTCTGAAATGATAGCAACTGAAGTAAAGAAACAAGTCCAAATAGATATAGAGGAAATCAAATCAGAAAGAACTTCTCAAATAAAAAAAAGAAGTAATGATCATAATAAAAATGCTGAACATATCTAAGGAAGACATAGAATAAAAAATATAGGAGCATGGAAAAATGATGTAAACTTCAACTGAACAACAGAGAAAAGAATTAGAATTCATGAAACAAAATCAAACAGATATCCAGGAAATTAAAAATTCCATTAAAAGCTGACAAAACCAGTTGAATGAAACTGAATATAGACTTTCAGATCTTGAAGATATCATTGCAGCTAGTGACCATGAAAGAAAAAAATCTCCTAAGAATAACAAGGAACCAGGAAATACTAATTCAACAGCTACAAGATGACAGAAAGATGAACAACATAAGCGCTATAGGTGTCAATGAAAAAGTTCAAACAGATGACATAAAAAGAGCTGGTGCAGAAGTAATAGCAGAAAATTTCTCAAGCATGTGAAAAGAATGAAACAGACAAGTGAGACATACACAAATCCAATTAGCTTCAACCAAAATAAATTTATATCTATGCATATAATAATAAAAATCCTAGAAATTCAGCACAAGAACAACCATATTAAAAGCTGTTAGAAAGGAAACAGATGTCATATAAAGGAAAGTCCTTCAGAATCATAGCAGATTTCTCAACACAAATGAAGTCAAGAAGAGTTTGGAGGGGTAACAGCCAAACAGCTCAGCAGATTAAAGTGTCTGCAGGCAGACACAGGGACCAGGGCTTCAATCCCCAGGCCTGCTGTGCCAGCCCTGCCTCTGTGGCATGCTGAGACAGCAACTGAGACTGGGCGTGGTGGTGCATGCTTGTAATCCCAGCTCTTGAGAAGCTGTAAACAGGTGGATCACTATTAGTGCAATCTAGTAGTGAGACCCTGAACACCTTGTACATCCTTCCCTAAAATGCAAAAGAGGGAAGGAGGGAGGAGAGAGGGAGAGAGAGAGAGAGAGAGAGAGAGAGAGAGAGAGAGAGAGAGAGATTGGAGTCCTGAAAGAAAACAAATTCCAACCCAGATTAATGTACTCTGAAAAACTATCTTTAAAAATTAATGGAAAAATAAAACACTTCTGTGACAAAGAAAATCTAAATTTGTGACCCTCAAACAGCCCCACAAAAGAGTACTGAAAAATATTCTAAAAATAGATCAAAATGACCACAATTCTTAGAACAACAGAAAGAAACTACCAACCATGGCAAGCAGTTAAACACAGGGGGAAAACAGGGAACCAGCCTCAGGAAAATAAAATGACAAAAATAAGCCAATATATATTAGTTATAACAATTAATATAAATGGTCCCCATTTAGCAACTAAAAAACTAGACTGGCAGAGTGGATCAAGAAATAAAATCTGACAATGTGCAGTATTCAAGAAACACATTTAATTCAAAAGCAACTACATGACTATAAGTCAAAGGATGGGAAACAATGCTCTATGTTCCAGGATCCCAGAAAAAAAGCAGGAGTAGCAATTTTTATTGCTGGCCATATAAACTTCAAACAGAGAATGACAAAATGACATAAAGAAGGTCACTATAAGTTTGTTAGAGGAAAAGTACAAGAGGAAGAAATAAAAATAAATATTATGCAACAAGTACTGGAGAACCCAACTACATAAGACACATTCATCTGAGAAATGTAGGGTGGTCCACCATATTCAAACTTATAAATGTAATGTGTTATATCAACAGAGCCAAAAATGAAAACCACATGATAATTTTTTAGAATGTCAATGATTGGTGGAAAATATCCTCTTGATAAATGCAGGAAAAGCTTGTGACAAGATCTAACACTCATTATAAAGTCCTACGGAAAATGAAAACAATGGTCTTTATAGCAACCTGGTAAAAGTCATCTATCACAACCCACACCATTCTAAATAGATAAAAATGGAAAGCGTTCACTGTGAAATCAGGTACAAGACAAAGATGTCCACTATCATGACTCCTATTCAATGTAGTTGTACAAACATTAGCCAGAGTTATTAGATAAGAAAGAAATAAAAAGAATAAGAATTGGAAAGGAAAAAGTTAAAATATCATTATTTATAGATGGCATGATACTTTACATGGAAGACTCAAAAATCTCCATCAAGAGACTCCTAGGATTAATAAACAATTGCAGCATGATAGCAGCAAGTTAACACCCTAAAATCAAAATCAATAGCAGTCCTGCATACCAAAAACAAACTCATTAAGATAAAAATTAAATAACCTCCTTCATAATAGCATTCAAAAAATTAAATACTTATGAATTAATCTAACAAAGGAAGTAAAAGAGCTATACAATGAAAGTTACAATATTCTGAAAAAAAGAGATCAAAGAGGATTTCAGAAAATGAGAAGATGTCCCTGGCTCATGTTAAGAAGAACCAACATTGTGACAGTGGCCATACTTGCAGAGCTATAGTGCAGATTTAATGCAATCCTGATCAAAATACCATTAATATACTTCACAGGTCAAGAGAAAACATTCGTAAAATTCATTTCCAACCAGAAAAGACACAGAATAAAAAAAGCAATACTGGACAATGTCAAGGCAAGAGGCATCACAATCCCTAACTTGAAATTATACTAAAAAGCTACTATGATAAAATCAGCATGGTACTTGAAAATAAAACAAAATAACTGAGGATCAATGAAACAGATAAGAAGATGCAGACACAACTACAAACACACTCAACTATCTGAGGTTTAACAGAGGGGACAAACATGGTCACTAGAAAAAAGACATCCTCTTTAATAAATGGTGCTGGGAAAACTGGCTTTTCAAATGCCAAAATATAAAACTAGATCTATGTCTTTCACCATGCACTAAACTAAAATCAAAATGGGTTAAAGATTAAAGATTTGCAGGGGCTATGGGGAGAAAGGAACTGGAGATTCCTCAAAAAACTAGGATTAGTAGTCTCATTTGACCCAGCTATTCCCCTTCTAACTGTTTTTTACAGAAGAACTGAAAACAGAAACACTAAATCTGCTGAACTAGAAAGTAGGTGGCTTTCTTCAAGACACAGGAGTAAGCAGAGAGATCATGAGCAAAAACCAAACTGCACAGAAATATTTCAAATAATCAACAACCGGAAGTTCATCTTATTGAAAAGTTTTTGTATCAGAAGAAATCAGCAACAGAGTGAAAAGAAAATCCACAACTTGGGAAACAATTCTTAACCAATGAGTTCCTCAGAAAAAAGACTTCCATCTAGGCTCTATGAAGAATTTTAAAAAGTCAACCTCCCAAAACAGAAGACCCTATATGAAAATGGGCATCTGTATGGTGTGCCTTCCCTACCCCTGGGATGCACAGATGGCAATTGAGACTGGACACGGCAGCATTGTAATCCCAGCACTTGGGAGGCTGAACAGAGGAGGAGAATCACTACAAGTCCAGTCTGTGTAGTGAGACCCTGTAGACCCTGAACTAAATACATGAAAAAGAAATAAAATGGGCATCTATGTTGAATAGACATTTCTCAGAGGAAGAAATAAAATGGTAAGTAAATATATTTTAAAATGTTTAATACATTGGCCATTGGAGAAATTCAAATTAAAACAACATTGAAATTCCATCTCACTTCAGAAAGAATAATTATCATCAAGAAATCAATTAATAACAAATGCTGCAGGGGCTATGGGGAGAAAGGAACTGGAGATTCCTCAAAAAACTAGGATTAGAAGTCTCATTTGACCCAGCTATTCCCCTTCTAACTGTTTTTTACAGAAGAACTGAAAACATCTTGCCACAGCCACATGAAAGTGCACCAATGTTTATAATCTCACAATTTGTCATAGCTAAATCTTAGAAACAACCCCAATGCCTATCTTGTGAGGAATGGATAAAGGGAGGTGGTATATTTATACAGTGGAATATTGCCAGCTATAAAAAAGATAAACTTGAGGCTTTTATAGTTAAGTAGATACAAATCGAGGGTATACTCATAAGTGAAATAAATCAGACAAACATAGTATAGTCTCCCTTGTGTAAGAACCTGAAAAAATAAGTAAAATTTGAGGATAGAAGAGATATCATAAAAGCAAAAGGGACTACTCAAAAGGAATGAACAATTAGGATGAGGGAAAGGAAGAAAAAAATAAAGAGAAGGGGAAATCATATATTTTCACCCAGGATAGCTAAGATGATTCACTATTAATTCCTATCAGTTTTTGAAGGTAGGAATTTATCCCTAAAATTTTTATTTTGACCAATTCTGCATGCTTATACTTGGTGTTCTGATCAAGCGCACTGAAGACAGAGTAAAATATAAACAACCATTGGTGAATATCATTTTTAAAAATTGTGTATAATTTCTAATGTCTTACCTGTTACTTTTTATTTTCTTTAAAATAGATGATAGATAGATAGATAGATAGATAAAAATTTAAATGTAACTTCAAAAAAGTGATGCTAAGTATATATGTTCATGTTTACTTTATTTAATTCAAAACATATAGTCATTTGGGCTAATGAGCATGCCATACTTCAAAGCATAAAGTGAACATTTACTATATTTCTTAAATTTATTTAACAATATCAACTTTGGAGAACAATAAAGGACCAATTGAATAAACCAATCTTAATGTTAGAAGCAGTTTGTTAGAAAAATTATTTTTCTACATAAATGTAGTAAACCTTTTTGTGTAAAAGTACTAACTGACTTGGAGAGCAGCTATTTTTCTTCCATGTATAAATGCACAATTTTCAAAATTTAAATGAGAATTCATAATGTTATTGTTAGCACTGGAATTTTTAGTCTATATTTACTCAATGGCAGACTGAGATTTTTATGTTTAAAAACTTAGAGTGAGTCAAGGCTGTATCTTACTATTGCCTGCTCACATGGTTGTTAACCTTTCCTTTGAAGATAATAGAGCGTGGTCTGATCTAATAAGAAAAATGCCTGAATGTATAGGCAAGTTTAGATTTTATTTGAGCAATCAGAGCAACGCAATTGAAAACTAAAATGTCAGTCAGTTATGTAAAAGCCATGGTATGATCCTCTGTTTGTCTCTGAAATAGACTTTCCTTAGGTAAAGATTATTTTGGTGTCAATATTTAGAAAGAATTAAAAAGATGAGAAAAATTAATTTTTTAACACATGGATAAGAAAATAAAGAAAAGATTAAAGCATACTTAAAAGAAATAGTAGATTGCTTGAATAATTTGCTTGTTATTCTCTGCAGACATAGAACAGGCTATTCTTTAGTACAGTAATGCTATATGGAAATTCTCTGAGTACATGTAACATTATAGACTTGGTTATACTTAAGATAATAGATTCAGCTAGTAAGAATACTTAACAAGATTAGGAAAACAATTCATGACTGCTCTATGATATTTTGCTTATATTTCATAAAAGTTAGAAGTCAGATGGATCTTGTGGGTGTTTTTCTCTGGTTGTTTTTTGTTTCATGTATTTGTACAGAGTCTCACTACAGAACTAAGACTTGTAGTGATCCTCCTGTTTTCAGCCTCCACAGTGCTGGGGTTACAGGTGTGAGCCACCACTATCAGTCTTAGTGGCCAGCTGAGGGCGCCTGTGGGAAGGTCTGGCTTGTCATGTGGTGCCAGGGATCAAACCCAGGTCCTGTGCTTGTCTAAGGATATTTATTATACTTTTTAAGCTTTATGGTACAGTATTTCTAGATATTTATATGCTTCATTATATTTACTGCTACACCCATAATCACAACAAAAATAAAAAGAAAATAAACCATTATGCCTATAATGCAGACTTCTAAATTGTCTCCTTAAAAACTTTTGGTGGTTCCTCAACAAAATAATACAACACGCCACTAATGCAAATAGCTATTCTTCTTTCTAAAATAATCTTTGTTCTTAACGTGAACCCCAATAAACACCTACCCATAAAGTGGACTATGGAAGGCTGATACTTGCCATTTCCTAAATGCCTCCTGGGTTTTTAAATACCACCACCATTCCCTTTGATACCATTTGTCTCCTCTCTGCCATTGAAAACACTACTGTGCTTCAAATTTTAAGGGAATCTTTTGGAAAACCTCTCCCTGATTACCTGTGATACCATCCTTCATGCCCTGACCTGGGCTTGAAATATACAAGCTAACTTCTCCAGAATGTAGTCTACTTGCAGGTCTAAGCAAAGATGCCTTCTCCTCTGCAATTCTAAACAAAGTACCTGTGCTGTGTTGACCTGTAGAAGTTTTCTCTTAAAGCATGCTGGACTGAGTGAAGCATTGTTTCAAACCCAGGCTAGATGTGTTTCAGCCCCAGAAAAGCCTACACATCTAGTTCTGTTATGAGCCTACACTTACACTAATTTTCTATCCTAGGTTCAGAGTTGGACTTCCTGGTCTCCTGTTCCAGGTTCAAATCTTGTAGCATCCATAGGGATCTGAGAACTAAAAGTGGTTTTCTTCCTAAACACATGCCTTACAGGACTCGACCTGCAGTAACTCCCATATGCCAAGCCTCCATCCTGTGGTAGCAGTAAAGGTACATTGCTGCAGTTCTTGCACCCACAAGATAGCTTGCAGAAGCAGTTCTGCAGCAGCCTTTGGGAAACATAATTTCTGAGCCTACAGTATGTCAAAAACTGTTCCATACTTTGGAATGAATTTAGTGAACAAATGGGACACTTCCATTTTATTGCAATGAAGATTTACCATAAACAAATAAATTAAAGATGAGGTTTAAATTCTTAAATGCCAAAGAAGAGAAAGATGTGGATTGGGGGCTGGGAAGTAGCAGAAGGAAGGGAGAACAGAATTTAAATTTCAAGGGATAGTTAGTAAAGCTCTCACTAAGACGCTGCTGTCTGAAGACCTGAGGAAGCTATTTCTTGCCAAAGAGATTACTTCAGAAAAGCAGCAGATCCTACCACTGGGCTCCGCCCCACACACATCTCCAGTACAGCGTTGGTCTTAGTGCGCTGCTGGATGAGCCCTGTTCCCTAATAACAGGATTGTGCTCAGAGCAGAGCGTATCTCCATTTGTGGCTTACTCTCAAATTCTGAATCACAAAAGTGAAACTAAAGTGATTTTGGTGTTCCCTGACAGAAAACTCAGTATTGATCATTATTTAGTGCTCTTTCCAGGGGTTAATCATGAGGAAACAGGACCAGTTTATTAATATGATCAGGGTTAACCAGGCCATGTGTGAACACACACACTTGGAACCCATTTGCATAATTTCACAAGCATCTTTAGCAGAGCTAACATGCAATGTTCACTGAGTTCCTTGCTCCCCAGAGATGCTGTGTGTTGCTCCACCACGCTGAGCTCGCATTCCTTTCAAAACTCAGCTTCGCGCTCACAAGAGAAACACGGAGGCTCAGTAGGAGACCCATGGTTTTTTGCAGTCTTGCTAATAAAAAGCAGAAACAAAAAAGGGAAGAAACTCAAAGCATTGTCACATATTCACATTGACAGGAATTGGCTGCTTTGACAAGGGAAAGTCATGGCATAGGATTTTTTAGATAAATTAACAGAATGAAAGTGCTAAATTAAAATTAGAGCATTGATTACCTTTTTAGCTCAGCTGTGCATTATATAAAAGGGTCAGAGCAAGGATTTATTATTGGTGATGAGTCTCTGTCGTCCACTAAGCAGTAAGAGACCAGTGTATAGAATAAAGTTGTCCATTTCAGACACCCTTTGTCTTTGAGGAAAGCTGTCTAGGTGGCCCACGGGTGGCAAAAGCACTGAAAGGAAATGGAAATTGATAATCAGTCCTGTTAGGCTGATTCTCTGCATGTTCAATTCATATCCTTTTGAAAAGAAGAGATTAAGATGAAACCTCATTGAGGAATACACATTTTGAAGAAAATAGAAACAAAGATTCTGCGAGGCTATTTCAGTGGGTGTCAAATGTGAGAACAAGGCGACACAAACTTATAGGAAGAAAGGGCATTAACAAAATCCCCAGACAAAGACGGCACTAATAGCAAATATATGCAGCGGTCTTTGTGGATGCTCACAGTAGAAGTGGTACAACTTGATTTACAAAGGGCCTGGATAATTATTTGTTACTCAGAGCCAACCCTGCCTCTCCCTCTGCAGAGGGCAGGCACTGACCATCTGCGTGTCTTCATTTTGCTTTTGTGTGGATGAGAATTAGCCACATTTCGGTGTCTGGTAAGCTGTGCCTGAAGAGATGTTTGAAGCACGGGCTTTGTTTTGTTTTAAATCTTTAAACTGCTCCCTCGGCCTCCGTCAGCGGCTTATTGCACATCTAACCACAAATAAATTGAAATATCAGCTGAAGAGAGCGCATGTCGCTCACTGATGGGATAATGGACAGCAGGTGGTAGAGGGTTTTGTTTTCAGAAAAGCACAGGAGGCTAGAAAGTGACAAGAGTGATTTTGTGAGAGGGCGGAAACTGTCAGGATGAAGTCATGGGGGTCAGTAGTTCCTGAGCTGACCTTTTTAAACAAACCCTGAGAAGACCTTTCCCTAGATCCTCACAGCAGTAGCACATTCATGCTAGAAAGGTTTCCCCTCCCTCTAGATAGAGAGAGTCTTGACAAAAAAGCATATTTTCTATGATAGGGCCCATGTTCACTCAGAGGGCAGCCTGACACTCTCCCTCCTGTCAGCCCCCGACACGCCACCCAGCTGCTCCCCTGCTGCACCCCGCACACCAGCATTGGTGCTCTCTCTGCACACCTTTCTGCTGCTTTTGATATCATCTTCCTGTCAAATCCTGGAAATCAAGGACTCACTGCAAAGCAGGACCCTAGGTGTGCTTATTTCCATGTCATTGCCTTGAACAATCTTCCAGTGCGGGGAACTGTTACGTGACTAGTGAGGACATGCGGAAGGGCTGAGACATGCAGGATAGATGGCCTGAGAATTGGCTTCTTAGGTTGCTAAGCCAGATTTATAGATTGCTCTAAAGTGTAGAGCTTTCTTTCAAAATACCACTTCTGCTGGGCACTATTATGTCACTAGAAATCACAATAAATTGTGTATGTAGATGCTTTATAATGTACACTCTTTGTTCTAAATTGTCAATATCTGAAAGAAAAATCCTATTATTTCCAAAGCCTTTGAAAATTAATAAAAGTATTTTCCTCTTCACTGATTAATAATATATATTCTGTTCTTCCATTAAAAGGTTTTAAAGCAATTAATTTATCTTACATAGGTAAGAAGCATCTATTCTGAAATTGTTCTGCTCTTTTCACAGGTAAACATGCAGTTCATGAAACTAGAGCTATGCAGAGCCAGATACCTAAATTATGAAACTTCTTTTCCATTTGCAACTGGCATGGTTCTCTTCTCCCTACACCTCAATCCTTAGATGACCTGGTCCAACCACTAAAATGGGAACTATTGACAATGAACAAAAAGCTTTTAAAAAGCTTGGAAGTGCAGATGAACGGAAGCCTACAAATTGAGATGGCTTCCAGTGTGTCTTTATGTACTTCTGCCATCTTTTGAGTAGAGAGTAAGAGAGGAATTTGATGAACAGTCGCTGAAATACTCTTAATTTTTTAATTCTAGTTGAGAAATTCTGTGAACAAAGCCCTAGAACTTTAATCTCTTGATCTCCGAATTCCATAATCAGTGCTCCTCAGTGGAGATCACTCTGCTTGCACACTTAAATAATAATGCAGCTCAGCGTCACACTTAAGTTTTTGATACTCTCCCTTCGCTGCTGTGTGGAAGCTCGAAAGCATGAACACTATTTGACAGCAACTATGAATTTCTATACATGTATAGTTAAAGGTGCTGTACTTTGGAAAGCCATTTTCTGCTCTGGAAAAGAAGGAGAAATAGACAATATGAGTAAAGTATTATGAATGGGAGGAAACAGAAGAGGACAAAGAGAAGTGTCTGCAGGCTGTTTAGACAGAGGAAGGCCAGCCTGGGCCGGGGAGACATACCTGGTGTTGGTGATGGCTGCATGGAGAATGACTGAAAAGAGCAGGACTAAAACGAAAAGAGACAATGAAAGTCAGGGGTAGATAAACAGCTATGTTACAGATTGAATGTCACAGCTCTGAAATACTTGTGAGCAGAAACGGACATTTTAGATTTTTTTTCAGATTTGGGAATATTTGTTTGTATACAAATATGTTTAGCATACGATCCAAGTGTAAACATGGAATTCACTTATGGCTACACATGTGGCTTGAACTTAATTTTTTGTAATAGTTTTCACATAGCTGTACTTTGACTATGACCAGTCACATGCGGTCAGTAGTACGAATTTCCTCTTATGACATTATGTCAGTGCTCAAAATATTAGGGCTTTGGAGTTTTTCAGATTCTGTGTTTTTGGATTAGAGATGCTATTCTTATATCACAAAATCTCAAAGAAGGAGAGCGCAAAATAAAATTATGTAAGAATTAGAACAGAACTATAACCTTAGCTACAGGAGAGAATTAAGGACTACTGAAGCTTTGCCTCATGCAGTGGCACGTGCCAGTGATCTGAGCACTCAGGAGGCTGAGGCAGGAGGATTGCTTTGAGTTTAAGGTCAGGCTGGCCCACATAATGATTTCAAGGAGAATCTAAACCACATAACGAGATCCTGTCTAAAAAGAAAACAAAAAGAATGCATTTTTTTTTTTTGCACAGGAAGGTTGATAATTTTTTTAATATAATATTTTTATTGTTTAAATTTAACAATGGTTGTATTACATATTTTCATCATCAGATCAGTTTAGATTAATACATATAGGTATATAAGATTGATCAAACAATTAAACATTAACACTTTTAAATCAACATTACTTTTTTTGTTTTCTTTTCCCCTTTCTTTTTTTTTTTTTTTTAAAGTTGACATATTGCATTACTGTGCTAAGAATGCAATTTTATATATAATTCTTTGGCAGTAAAATCTAGGAGGAGGAGAAATATCTTATTAAATTTTTAAAAACTCAACATTTAAAACTGCATAACCAAAAATCATTGGTTGAAGTAAACGAAAAAAACAAATTTTAACATTTGCCATTAGAAACAAATTACACACATAATTTTGTATCTGAATACCTGACACTTTCATCAGACATTTTTTAAGCAATTCTAACCTTTAGTAAAACACAGCCAGGCGTGGTAGCTCACACCTATAATCCTAGCACTTAGGAGGCTGAGGCAGGAGGATTGATGTGAGTTCAAGTCCAGCCTGGGCTACAAAAGTAAGCTGAAGGCCAGCCCAAACTGCATAGTGAGACCCTGTCTCAAAAAGATAAAAAAAAAAAAAAAAAAACTTTCCCTGAAATGTAAACAATGATCAGTTTGAATACCAAAACTCATAGTATGTCAATGAAGAACATTTTAGAACATGGTTGTATGCCATTTTCTACTTATGATGACAAAAAATTTCAAAACAAATTATTGAAACGTATCTTTGAAATTATAGTGAAACTTCTATTTTCATATCCTATCCATACAATGAGTTTATTTTGTCTCCTAGTTATCTCACTATTAACATGAGAGGACACGCATTAACTCCAGCCTACTGACTGAATCAGACATGACTGCTTTCCCCGCTCCCTCTAAGCGTGCTCTACAAGTGTACAGCCAGACTATGGGCTTCTTTTCTCTTGGCTCTGAAGTGATCTTTTAGTGAAGATTCGGAGAAATCTCCTGCTATCCATATACTCACATGTACTTGCAAGCAACCAATGAATGAGGAGCAACTGATAATGATAAGGTGTTAGATCAATAAAGGCTTTATTTTGGAAACCTTCAACATATCATTTTGTTTTATAATTGCTTGCTTTGTTTTTTGAGGCAAAGTCTCACTCTGTTGCTCAGGCTGGTCTGCAATTCACAGCAATCCTCCTGCCTCAGCCTCCTGCGGAGTGCTGGGATGATCAGTGTGCACTGTGCACCGCCACCACCACACCTTTCTTGTAATTGATTATTAGAGCATCTTCTGTGTTAATAGCACATGACAGTAATCAAAATCAGCAATTCACCTGCACCATAAATCATTGTAGGATAGAGATATTATACAGAAACTACTTCTGTGAGACCTGCTCCTCATTGTTGTAGTGGATCCATGACTTTTCATGTCACACCAGGTAGGCTTCCTGAGCGTTTATTTGGGTCAAATGCACCAAGCCACTCTTTCTTTTTTTAATTTTTTTCTTTAATATATAGTGTCTCGCTATGCTGCTTGAACTCCAGTTTACACTTGCAGTGATCCTCCTGTCTCAGCCTTCCCAGTGGTGGGATTATAGGCATGCACCACCATACCTGGTTTCGGTGACAAGCACAGCATTCCTGGGATTCTAGGGCTGGCAAGGCATGTGGTAATAGGGATCCAACCCAGGTCCTTGCACTTGCCAGGCCAGTACTTAGAGTGCCAAACTATCTCCTCAGCCGCAAAGTAATCTTCATAGGTTCCCTTGGGTCTTCTCACCGAATAGTGAGTCACTTAGGGAGGTCAGTGCCTAGAAAGGTGCAAGTATTCAGCGAACATCAGTGTAGTATAATCAGATTGTTCAACCAGAAGACTGCACAAACCTAGCTGCTTCAGGTGACACCCTGCAGGTAGGATCTCCACAGCTGTGCTTTCTGGACTTCACCGTTGTAAGGAGTACTGCATTGTAGATGATGGGATAAATCAATACATGTGACTCCTTAACATTTTTCTTCATTACCTTTCATTTTATCAGAGCACGTGCACACTCCCATATTTCCTAAAATACCTTTGTGGAGGTGAGGTTTAGAGTGCAGTTGGCTTCTCTCCTTGCGTGCTATATACTGTTTATACTCATATTTTATACACATATAATTTATATGTGGTAAGCCTTAGTGAGCTATGAATATGCAATTTCATGGTGCAGTATTACCTTTATGATCCCTCAAAACTTACAAAGCCACAAGCTTTACTGTCTTTTACCAACTGTTGACTACTGAACTGTTTTTCCAGCATTAGCATATATGTTGCTACTACCTCTGACTGACACCAAATTTTTACTTCATCTTTATATAAATTGGGCTCATATTTTACTGATGCTTCTTCTAAGCTCAATGACTTTTAACATGAATTAGACCTATAAAGGATATCAAGCTAATCAAAAACTTTTTATAGGTAGACCAGAACATAGCAGTATAGGTGGCCCCTAACTTAGTTGCTCCTTTCAATGCTGTTTGTTCTGTCCTGAAATGCAGTTGGTTTTGCTACCAAAGAACTCTGGGAACTGAAGTTATGTATGTTGCTTAATTTTACAGAGACAAATTTTTGATTTCTATTTTTGTGCATGAGCATTTTCACATGGATATCTGTGTAGATGTCCCTCTTCCCTGAAAAACTATAAATGGAAAAGAGCCCACTCTAGCAAAAGCTATCAGTTTTAATTCTTGAAGCAGTAGCATTATTGTTTAAGTCTTGCAGAATATTTATTTGCCTATACCTCATATATATAGAAGTAAACTTAGGAGTATCATTTTATCAGAAATAAAAATCTATATCAGCAAACATATGTAATGCTTTCCCAAAATGAACATTTTTCATTTATTTGCTACTTAATCATGTGTGTGAAGTAGGACTGAGATTTGCTCGTCATATTTCTATCAGTTCATCATGTTTCTGTCAGCCTATCATGTTACCTCTGCATTCTCCAACAGAATTCATTTTCTTGGTAGTTACTATTGTAAATTGTTATTTGAGCTCACATTTAAGAAAAAAATAGGTGTCATAATAATTATGATTTTGTTGCTGTGTAAGTTTTTCTGATTTCCATTAATGTACCTGGTGACACAGTATTTGCTTGAGTATCTTGTTTGTTTTGAGGCAGGGTCTTGTTATGCAGTTCAGACTGGCCTTGAACTTAGTGTGTAGCCCAGGGTGATCCTGAGCTCCTGCCTCATCCTCCAAGTGCTGACATTACAGTTGTACACCACCACACCCTCTTCAAAAATATCTTTTTTGATTATTATTTGAACCCAAAGAATTAGATCCCATTGGCTCTGAAGTGGGTGGGGCACCTTAGAATTCTGCAGCAATGCGTCCATCACTGAGGAATTTATGGCATCACACCTTTTTAAAATCATTTTTATTCAGGGAAGTTTCCTAGAGCTGTTGGTTGACATAACCTATATGAGTCATTAAGTGGCATAATGATGTCTTATCTTTTTAACTTTGTCTTTTGTATCTTTCTCTGTGTGGTTCATTCATCCAGAAATAAAAGAAGAACAGGAGGACAAGGAGGGAAAAAGAAAGGAAGGAAAAGGGAAAGTAAAAGAAAGGAAAAATATTTCTAACCTTTTCTGAGAGTTTAGAATTAACCCTGTATGCTGAATAACAAAAATTTCTCTTAGAAATAAGTGAGTCTCAACTGTTCAGAAATCACTCATACAAAGGTGCTTGAGCAGATAAGCAAGAGGAAAATTGTGCTTTCAAAAAATAGTGAGGACAGCATGAATTCCATTGGAGGTATAAATATTTTTCTGATACTTTCCCCTTGAGTTCGCATTATACAATAGAATTTTGAGCTATCATTATTTCTTAATTTAAAAAAAATTGTGGCATCACATGCTTCTTTGGAGATATGGAAAAAATGGAGTCATGAAACAACAAAGACACCTATCTCAGAAGCTTTAAGATGCACTTAACTCAGATAACTGTCATCAAGTAATTTCTCCTCTTCTTTTTCCTTGAGATGCTCACACATTGTTTCTGGGATATATCCAGAAACACAACAATGCCTATGCCTTTTCTCAGTAAATATACTTTTGAAATTTTACATGCTAAAATTTGAACTTTTATTTATAGGTAGGATTTTAGGAATAGCAACCTATTTTTAGCATAGCTCTAGGAATGAGATACCATGGTGACTAGCGGGGATGAGCAAGAATCTTAGGCAGGGCACTCATTGGGCCCTGGCAACTCCTGGGCACCTCCAAGAGAGAGTGGCAGGCAAAGTGTTTACAGTGGAAATGTGAAGGAGAAATGTGTGGCCCAAGAGGAAGACTGACAGGGTGCCCTGGCCACGTAAGCACATCCTGTCCTCTGTCCTGCAGCAGCATTAGCTCCTGGATGTCTGTGGTTGTGGTCTAGCTCAGCTACACACTGGCAGAGTCCACACTCTGGGTGGGTCCTAGACTTGCAGATATAGGAGACACACTGGAAAGACTTAAGGTGAGCACCTGGGGGCACCCCTGGACTGCATCAAATCCACAGAGTCCACACCCACACCTAGTCCTTGACCTTCAAGCCCTTTGAAAGGCCAATGTCTGAACTTGCCATGGTCCACACAGTAGAGATGCTGTGGAGCCTCAGAACAGCCTTTGCGAAACAGAGAGCCCTCAGAAAGCAGAGGAAGCTGCAGAAGTCACTGGATCGTACCAGCTCCAAGACCAAGCTGCTCTCAAGTGGACAGCTTCTGCTCTGACCTGGACACTGCTAGCCAGCATGCCACAGTGGCCCCACACAGCACTGGGCCTCTGTACTAGCTCAGGGGCTTTGCAGTAGTTGTCGCACCTTTGGCTTCAGCTGTAGGTCAGACATGGCCAAACTGGACCATGGGGTAGGGATCCTGGTGGAGACCTTACAGGTGGCTTCTTGATGGGCCTTGAACAAGAATGGGGTCCCTCAGAGCTCCTCTGTGTCATGCAACCCACAGGACAGAGACCACGTGGAAGCTGGCTGGCTCTGGGTTTGAAAACACCCTAGATAGCAGCCACTGGCAAAGGCTGCATTCCCCCAGCCTCTCCTCTCATTCCAAGAATGCGATGGAGGACTGTGAACCAGGACCTGGGCACACTGCCCCTAGGACATCTCAGCCCTAGTTGGCGGGGTGACAGCTCGTAGCTCTGCACCTGTCTCTTTCAGTGTCTGGATTATAGTCATTGTAGAAGATGGCCAGGCCACAAGCTGTATCCAGCATCATTTAAATTAGATAGATGAGCCTTTTAAAATTTAATTTCCTATGTATCTCTAGCTTATTTTTTTTTACAGCTGTTTATCTTTGAGAAAAGATCTCACTATGTAGCCCAAGCCAGACTTGAACTCACTATGTAGCCCAGGCTGGCTTTGAGCTCATGGTGAACCTCCTGCCTCAGCCTAATTGCCAGAATTATAGGCATATGCCACAACATCAGATGCCAGCTATTTTCATAAAGCAAATTTTTTATATAAAACACCCTCTGCTGTTTGCTACACTGGGAAATTTTATAGCCTAAAGAGCTGCAATTGGTACATTTCATTCTTTTAAGGTTTGAGTAGCATTTGGGGCCTTGGGAGATGGCTCAGTGGGTGAAGCCCTTGTCTAGTGTGTATAATGCTCTTGGTTCAAGCTGTAGCAGCACCAAAAAAGTAAAATTTTAATTCTTATTTTGTATTTTAGGGAAGGGTCTAGATTGGACTCATAGTGATCTGCATGTTTACAGCCTCCCAAAAGCTGGGATTACAGAATTGGACCACCACATCCAGTTTGATAAAGGATGTTTTCTAAATGAGCTTCTCCATGCTCCTAGGCAAGAATAAACATGATCAGTTTTCCACTCCAGCTTTATGCACTATGCTCCTCTTCCATCGAGTTCTGTGTCCCTCCAGTGAAGCCAGGTCACACCTACCTAGGACACATTGGCTGCCTGAGTCACAGCTACTTAGACTTCAGCAAATGGAACATCATATATATATCTACTTATACGTAAGTCCACTGAAAGAGAAATTTAAATGTTTGTGTGACAGTTGCAGCACCAGCTTATCTCCAAAGGCCGCAATGTCTCAATGGTGCCTTCCATCATGACATGGCCCAGGGGACCCTCCAGTCCTATGGATGCTATTGCAGTCCAAAGCATCACAAGCTAGGAAAGGGTGTGTGCATATGTATAAAATGTCCATACTTCTACACCTGCTACAGTAAATTGGTGCTGGCACAAGATTTTGAAGTTAAATTTAAGTCTGTATTGAAAGACTCTTACTCTAACTTCTGGCCCTGAGAATCTGAGGGTCATGATGTGCCCCTCTGGACGTGCTGGCTTCACCCCAGCCCTCCAGACCTACATCTCATGCCCATCTCCTGCTTGTCACATGCTTTTCCCTTCTTCGTAAAATGTTTACTGTTTTATTTTGTGCATATGAACATTCTTTAGTGTCACTGATGTAAACTTCACCTTATTTCAAAATAAAAGCATCCAGCAGGGCCAGTGAGATAGCTCACCAGACTAAACACCTGCTTAGGAAAGCACAGGGGGCAGGATTCAAACTTTGGCACCACATGGCATTTCTACCCTGCTGCCAGGTGATGTGAGCCAGTAACTGAGACCAGGCATGAAGGCACATGCCTATAATCCCAGTGCTGGGGGAGGATGAAACCACTATGAGCCCTAGCTGTGTAGGGAGACCCTGTACCAAATACATTTTAAAAAAACACAAAAAAAGGATCTTAGAATTGAGTCAATAAATAATTGCAGCATGCAGTTCATCACTTTTTTATATTTTAGTATCTTTGAATTAGAATGTCTTTCAGCTGGGGCTCACTTCCTCATATAGTGAATATGAAAGAATCTGAGTAACATTCAAAATAGTTTATGGTTTATAATTTCTGTTTTATTATATAAGAAAATCTGTCTAGGGGCATGTTATGAAATAATGTGGTGCGATATAATGTAATAAAATGCAGTGCTTTTTATCAGCAGTAGGTACAAATTTCCAGATTTAATAGTAGTTGTAACTGACATTTTAGTAAGTCTACATAGATACTCCAAAGCCCTCTAGTCAGAGAAAACACATCCTTCTGGGAAGCCCTCTGGAAAAGAAAATTCAAAATCTTATCCTGACTCCATTGAGAAGCTCACTTTCTTATTACTGGGGCAGGTACATTACTGACTTCCATGGTAATGCCCCAAAATTCAATTTATGCATTAAAATTTACTTCCTTCTCTACTCATGTTCTCAAAAGTTATAGCGTAACCAAGTTGATTAATTTGTTATGTACCCTTACCATTTTCTCCTACAAAGGATTTTCTTTTTTTTTTTTTTTTTTTTTTTTTTTTT
>PVJA010020395.1:0-37058 GCA_004027025.1 Myocastor coypus | reverse complement strand
CTGGTTTTCTTGTTGTTGTTGTTGTTGGTGGTGGTGGTGGTGGTGCTGGGAGTTCAACACAGGACCTCACACATGCTAGGCACACACTCTATTACTGAGATACTCACCAAGCCTAGTTACCATTTATTGGAAGTTCATTATGTGCTAGAGACTTTGTGTCTATTAATCCATTTATCTCTCACAACTCTATGTGAGTAGGTACTATTATTCTTGTGTTACAGGTGAGAAAACAGTAATTAGCCCAAAGTCAGTGTAGAAAGTGGCAGATAGTCTGTGTTCAATGTATATCCTAGGCTTATATTTGAGGGCAGAGGTTGGGTTTTCTTTTGTAGCCACCTTTATTAGCCCAGTATGCATCCATCCAGCATTTCTTTATGCATCTACAAGCAACTACTTAGGAATACATAGTCCCTGTATAGCATATTATTTACACAGGTAGCATATTATTTCTGTACCTTTTATTAATCATGTTCCCAGGACATATTTACAAGTTAGTACAGAGAAAGTGCAGAGAGTTTCTTAATTTTTCCTAGTGCTGGAGACCGAACCCAAAGCCTTGCACATACTAGGCAGACACTCTACCAATCAGCTACACTCTGAACCTTCTCTCATTTTTTTTCTTACAGCCCCTTAGCAATTCTTTGTGTATGTGTACCCTAATTTATTTAATGTACTGTGTTTTTTCCAGTTCCTGGCTCTCAAAATGTTACAGTAAATAGCTTTGCATATGTATTGTTTTGCTTGCTTCTAGAAATGAAATTACTGTGTTAAGGGGTAAATGTGCATTTGTAATTTCAGTAGGTGTTGACGAATTGTCCTCCATAGATGTTATACTGTTTCACATTCTTACCTGCAGTGAATGATAGTACCTAAGGTCATTTTAAATGAATGGTTTCTGAATGGATAAAATACATGTTTCAAGAACAGAGATGAAAAGAAGTACAGTGGAAAGTTTCCTGCCTGTGTCCACCTTCACCCTGTTCTTAACCATTATTAGTAATTTATTATGTAATCTAGTAGAGTTTTCCTCTCTCTCTTCCTCTAAGACTTTTTTTTTAAAAAAGAACTATGAACAGATTTTTTTTCAAACATACACCAAAAAATACTTCTGAAAGGACTGAAGAAAGATGGGGTCCTATCAACTGTCAAACAGGCACACTGGAAAAATTGGGTCAAGAATGCAGTGTGAAGGCTGGGAGTACAGTGGAGTGTTAGATTATGTGCTTAGCATTCAGGGTGCTCTGCGTTCCATGCCGAGCAACACACACACATACTCACCTCCAACATGAGTAGGAGAAACATAGAAAAAGAAAACAAGATCCATGTAAAAGTAAGGGAAAATATAACTTGGCTGTCTCCAAAAGCAAACTCCTATTGTTTGGAACGCTTCATAAAAACAGAGGAGGGAGCTATAGAACCATGCAGTTCTAAAAGCTACCCTGCTCCATGTGTCCCTTGTAAACATTCCAGTGAATTAACTTCACATAAAAGGATAAAGGTCAAATTGCATGAGTTATTATAAGGAAAAATAAGCAGAATCACATCCTCACAGATAATGAAAGGATGCCAGGACTACAGAACAAATAAAAATTATATTTTCATGTTCTCAAATGAGCTCAAAGAGCTTAAAAATGATATAAATATGGAAGAACAAAAATCAGAATGAGAAAAAAATGTAAAAATAATGTTACAGGACTCAAGAAAGGACTTGAAAGAAAACAAAAATTCAATTTCAGAAATGTAGACTAGATAGAATACAAGGAGCATAAGAAGGAATAAACACAACAGATAATGAGTGGATTAAGAGAAAAAAAGATGAAAGGGAGGACAGTTTTTAATCAAAAAGTAATAAAGAGGCTTCTGAGTTCAATGTGGAAATACAAAAACTAAAGAAAAAGTCTTTCATCCCTGCAACTAGAAAAAACCTGAGTAGAGAGCAGGTTAATGACTGCGTGAACTCCTCAGAGAACAAAGATCACAAGACAGATGGCCATCTTAAAATTTGGAGAGAGACAAGAACCTGCAGAGAAATACAGGACCAGAGCATTTGGTAACTGAATGCCACACAAACAGATAGGAACTTATATAGTTAGACATTTAATGAATCATTAGAGTCTCAGTACAGTCTAAGGAAGGGGTGGGAAGCTTTGGGGACTGTTTTGGTAAGAGAGTTTTCTTTTTTCAGGATTTTATTTCAAGAACCTCAACAGGCTCTTACTAGAGTCATAGGAACAATCTAGAGAAAGATCTCTCGTCCTCCTATGGTGCTGGGTGAAGGGAAATAGTAGCCACACCACAGAGATCATGTAGATTATTGCCCTCATGGAAGAATGGAACAAAAGGCTTGATCTGCAGAGGCAAGTGTGAATGAAGCGCTTCTGTTCTCTCTGACTCTCCCTTACCCTCTCTATCCTGTTCCCCTCTGGTTGTCTTCCATCTTTAGACACAGTCTTGCTATTTCGCCCAGAATAGCCTTGAGTTCCTGGACTCAAATGATTCTCTTGTCTCAGCTTCCTGAATAGTTAAGACTGCAAGTGTGTGCCCTATTTCTGAGCTCTTTTAGAGGCTATCTTGGCATGAGATATAACCTAGGCTGTGTGTGGTGGGAGATTATTATTTGGGGTTCTGATTCACAGTTATTTGAGGACTTGAGTACTTCAGGTTTGTCATTTCCAACGTGTGTGCCTTAAGGTACTATATTTGAGGGTTTTGAACCCATGGGATGAAACCCTAAGGTATTTGGTCACTTGTGCCATAGGACATGAGATCACTGAGACGTTTTTGTTTTTCTGTCCCAGGCTATCAATTCCTTGAAATATTTGGGAATCCTTATTGTTCAGCTTTCTCATTGCTGGGACAAAATACCTGACACCTGCAACTTAAAGGAGTAGAAGCTTATTTCAGCTCACACTTTCAAAGATTTCAGTTTATAGTCAGCTATCTCCAAGGCAAAACATCATGGCAGAAGGGCACAGTGGAGGAATATTGCTCAATTCATGGTGTCCAGGAAGCAGAGAGTGGGAGAGAAACATCAGTGTTGGTAATAGCTGAAGCTGAAAATTTGATCATGTGTAGGGGGGCAGGACATGGCTTCAGTGCCTAAAGCAGTTAAGCTACCTCAGGCCTGAAAAAAAAATAATCCTGCCTGGACAATTTCTACAATTAGTTGCTAGGCAACCCTGTCTTTCTTGATGCTAACTTTGGAAGAGTATAAATAAATGCTCCTACTGTTGTGGGGAAGGATTTGACCATTAGGCAGAAGCCTTCACCTAAACTCAGCTCTTGTCTCACCTATCTTTCCATTATTCCTGCCACCATTTCTCTCCAGGGTACACTGACAGACCATTGAGTCCCCATATATCAGAGAGGAAAAAGCCAGGGACCAAATATAATCTCCTCATGACACACCCAGATACATCCGGAAGTGTGTTTACTACCCTTGTAGGCATTACACAATCTAACCAAACTGACAATCAAGATTAGCCATCACTGAGGCCGGGGAGATAGCCTCATAGCACAAGTGCCTGCCTGGCAAGGGCATGGCAATGAGTTTGAACCCTAGTTCCCCAAAATAAACAAAGCAAAATTAAAAACAAACCAAAAAACAAAAACAAAAAAAGATTAACTATCACTGGATCTGAGTTTCATGGTGCAAACTTTCTAGGATGTATTCCTGATCTCTGATCTATGTGCTATTCTGTGAACCTTTTGAACTTTTGGTTATTCTGCTTCCCAGTATGCATATCATAATTCAAAGATGTGAATTCACTGAAGTGCCTTATTTTTTTTTTTACCATGGTACAAGTTCTCTGAATTATTTGTGCATCCATTTTAGGGTTGTGAGGTGTTTGGCTTTCTAGATTTTTATTCTTTTTATTTTCAGGTATTGGACATTTTTGAGTGTTAGCAGCCCTGAATGTAGATATTTTAATTTTTTTCTCTCACTAAAACCTTATTGAAAATCAATAATAATTATATAGCAAATTAAAAATTATACACAAATATTGAAATGTGAAAGATATAAGATGTAGACAGTGAATTTTTTAAAAATTCTGAAGTTAATATATAACATTACATTAATAATAGATTGCACATTCTTAAAAAGTTATTTAAAAACTTAAATGAATATAACAATTAAAATTGTCTAAAATAAACATGAAGAAGAAAGAGTTTACAGATCAGTCACATAATATAATAATTCTCTCTGTACAAAAGCCAAGAAACTTATATTCACTTAATTAGAATTCTCAAAGCAGGTGATAGGCAATAAATATTTAAAGAATTAAAATTCCTGAATACAGTTAAAATTATACCACCGCATTTCCAAGAAAAATGAACTTTTTGCACAAGAAATATGAATAAAATCATACCAAGACACACAAAAATGAAATTATCCAAAACTGATTTTAAAGAAAAAAATCATTAAAACATATACATAGAAAAAATTAGCTATGGAAGAACAAGATTAAATAGGGTCTTTTACCATATTAGAAAAAAAAAGAAGTAAGGAAAAATATGGAATGCTTCATGAATTTGCATGTCATCCCTGCACGAGGGCCATGCTAATCTTCTCTGTATTGTTCCAATTTTAGTATATGTGCTGCTGAGGTGAGCACTTTTTTTTCTTTTTTGTCTTTTTGAAACACGGTCTTGCTATGCAGTTCATACTGACCTCGACCTCACTTTTGTAGCCCAGGCTGGTCTTGAATTGCACTGATCCTCCTGCCTGAGCCCCCTCAGTACTGTATTGTTTTTTGTTTTCGTTTTTATTTTATTTTATTTTATTTTATTTTATTTTATTTTCTGGGGGTGGAGCTGTGCAACATGTGCAACATGTGGTGCCAGTGATCCAACTGCACTCCCTGGCCCTGCCCTTGCCTATGCAGGTGTTTTAGACTGCTGAGCTATCTTGCCAGCCCTATTTTTTGTTTTTGAGATAGAATATCAGTGTACTTCATGCTGGCCTTGAATTCACTGTGTAGCCCAGGCTGGCCTCAAACTCTCAATGATCCCTCCAAGTGCTATAGACATCAGGCCTGGTATACAGATATCATTGACCAGCTGAGATTCTATCCTTGAGTTTTAGGCCCAATTTCTCTTCTAAAATATGTTTAGTTGTGTGCCAGGTTTCTGAATTGATTTAATGACTATGTTCAAAATGTGAGGTCAATGAGTTTTTTAGTGTCTCTGTGTAGGATGTTAAATTTACAAGTGATTTTTGGACACTATTACAATTTGTTAAATCTCAAATCTGTGAGAACATTTTATAATATGGTGATTGGCTCACTCGGCTTTCTATTGCAAAAAAAAAAACCTACCCAAGACTAGGTAATTTATAAAGAATAGAAGTTTATTTGGCTCAGATTTCTTAGCTAGGAAGTCCTAGGGCATAGCAATAGCAGCAACTTCTCAGCATTTAGTGAAGCCCTTCCCGCTGTGTCATGACATACTGGGGACATCACATAGCAAGACAGAAGATGCATGCTAGCTCTGGTCTCTTCTTATAAAGTCACTAATGCCCACCTTCATGGCCTTGTCTACTCCTAATTATCTCCCAAAGACCTTACCTCTAAATCCACTGACATATGAATTTGAGGTTTAAATTTTCAACCATAAGCTTCTGGAAAACAATATTCAGACCTTAGCAGTGACATTAGTTCTTGAGGTTTCTGTGCCCTGGAACGCAACAGCTCTGAGCTGTTTGAGGGGCTGTGTCCAAGTTGTGAGATCATCAGTCTGAAACTGTATTCTGTGGTACTTTTTTTATTTATTTATTTATTTTATTATTATTATTTTTTTTTTTTTTTTGTCTTTTTGAGGCAGGGTCTCGCTATGCAGTTCAGGCTGGCCTTGAGCTCACTTTTGTAGCCCAGGCTGGTCTCGAACTCGCACCAATCCTCCTGCCTCAGCCTCCCAAGTGCTGGGATTACAGGCGTGTGCCACCACGCCCGGCTTGTATTCTGTGGTAAATTGTCTCTTATTTACTTGAGCCTTGGTCTCACACAGTGAAATATCCTATCTCTTCTATGTGAAATCTATCTCTTTCAGTGAAATTTACTATTCTTTTTGCATGGTGGAGTTCTCTGAGCTTTTAGAGCATCTCTGTGCCAATGGTACAGGTCTATAAGCTATTTAAGTCTACCATTTTTCTAGATTGTGGATTTCCCAAGCCAATTTGTTTATTTTCCATTTGTGTCTGAGGCTACTAAGCTTTTTGTGGTTCTCTGCAGAATGTGAGGACTCTTGACGTTTGTGAGTCTCTTTCCCTGGTCATCTGCTTTTGTAATCTTAGGCTCTATGTACCTGCATGTAGAAGCTCTGGTATTTTCAGGTTTTGAATCCTGTTCATCTTTGAGAAGTATGCTTTAGGCCTCTGACACCCATGTCTAAACTATGAGGTCACTTAGTTCTTGGCCAAGCATTTTGTGGTCTATATGCCTGGATGTATGCTATCTGAGGTTTTGTGGGAAATTCCATTAGAGGGTGAGATGTCTTTATGTCTAAGGGTCTGCTTACACGAAGTGTGATTTCTGAGCTCTTTCTAGCATTATGACCTGGATATATATAAATTCTCTCTGATGTTTTTGTAGGGCTGAATCATATAATGAACTCTGAACTGATTTAAATCTCTCTCTCTCTCTCTCTCTCTCTCTCTCTCTCTCTCTCTCTCTCTCTCTCTCTTCATTACTGAGTTGATTTATGTGTCCCAGATTTTTTTGTCGGTCTTTTCAGTCTTGATATGTAGTTCAGACTGCCTTTGAAATTACTATGTAGCCAGGTTGGCCTCAATCTTGCCAAAATCTTATTGCCTTTGCCCTTACAGTGCTGGGATTACAGGTGTGTGCCACCATGCCTAGCCCAGAATCTAATTTTTATGTTCTTTTAGAGTTTCTGTGTTCCAAGGTATAAGGTTTGAAATTTGCATGAAATTCGTTATTAGTTTTAATAAGAAATAACAATGAGCCAGTTTCAAAACACATTAGTAGTACATTCCCAATAATTAATACAATGCATATTGTTGTCATTATTATAGTTATTCAGAGTAAAGGATACAGACATAATAATTTTTCTAATTATTATTGGTACAAAAATTTCTTCTCATTGAACTAAGAGAAAGTAGTTCTACACACACTCCAATATTCCATAATTTTAGTGGGTTATTGGCAGAACTGGCAATGTGAGAAGCTTTTGATTTAAGACTTTTACAATTCAGCATACTAATCTAGCTTTATGTTTTATGCCTCATGGTTAAACTTTTCTGCTGGGTGGTTAAGGCCAAGTTAACGCAAGACGTGTATAATAAAACATGTAGCTTTTGTATCTCCCAAGGTCAGTCAGATCCCCTCCAGATTTACCTTGAAACCATGTACAGTGCTTTGTAGAATTTTGTGTCAGCCATCTGGCTGACTCACAACCATTACTTGGCCAGTTTGCTCTCTATGAAAGCCTAAGAGAATATTTTCTCTCTTGGTGACTCTCCTTAGGCACACTATACATCATATGTTTGGTGTGGGATATAAAGGCCGTTTGAGGTCTCTGTTTACTGTCTATGGCCTATGAGCGTTTTTTTGTTTGTTTGTTTGTTTTGGTTTTTTTTGTTTTTGTTTTTTTGGTTTTTTTTGGTGGGACTGGGGTTCAAACTCATGACCCTTCATTTGCCAGGCAGGCACTTGTGCCACAGAGCTATCTCCCCGGTCCCCCTATGAGCTTTTTATGGGTCTGTGTTAAAGAGTATATAGTTTGTGATGTGTTTGGGATCTGGATGTGTGTGATACTTGTAAACATTTTTGAAGATTTGCATCTGGTATGGGAGGTGATTGAAGAGTCTTTTTCTGTGTTTTGAGGTCTCTGAGGTTTTAGTGAGTTGTGTCATTTTGAGGTCTCAATTTTAGGAGTATATGTACAATGTGTGTAATATTTAAGCCCTTTTAAGGTGCATTTCTTGGTATGAGACTTGTTCTAATAATGGTTTGTGTTTTAGGGTATTAAGCCTCTGGTCCTTTTTTTTTTTTTGATACTTAGAATTGAACTCAGGACCTTGCGCTTGCCAGACATGTACTTATGCCACTGCGCTATCACCTCAACCTTAAGTATCTGATCTTTTGGGAGATTTGACTCCACTCTGTGAGTTTTACAAAATTCTGTACATTTTGGAAAGATTATGAGCTTTTCCTGGATCTATGTCATTATCTGAAATTTAAACACTCAGAGGGATGTTTCTATGATATAATTAGCTGTCTGTCTCCATGGTTGTGAAGTCTCAGAGATGTTTAGTGGCTATTTTTTTAGGGTGTCATGATCACTATGGCTGAAGTATGAGAAAGGATGAGCTGAAATGAAAGAAGAAATTTTTAGAAGGTGATGCGTGAAATTGGTACTGTACTTATTCTAATTTTAGTGATGCTGTTAAGGTTATTTCTATGAGACTGAATGGCAGAGGAGATTACTGGATGAGAAAAGGTCAAAGAAATGAGAATCCAGGGCCTGGGCAATAGCTCAGTGGATTAAGGGCCTGCTTGGCAAGCACAAGGTCTTGAGCTCAATGCCTAGTTAAAAGCAAAAACAAAACAAACAAACAAAAAAAAAAACAGAAGAAGTTAGAATCCACATATTCAAATCATTTCACTGGAAATGAAATCAACTAGGGTCACAGAAAGGGTATTATTGGAGAAAACGACATTAATCCAAAAGCAAAAATTCTTCAGAAATGAGGTTTATAGATGACTTCCATAAAGTTAAACTCTAATGACACGTGAGTCAAAACTGAACAGTTAGGAAGAAGGAAGAAAAAATTGTTTGAAAATATACACCAAGAATTCCAAAAGTAACTATTAAATTTAAGACAGAATGATCTACTCTCATCATTTTGCAAATCAGTAATAAAATAGTGAGTCCACATTAAGGTCATCTGGGAGCACAGCATAACAAGAGATCAGTCCATACCCTATGCCTATAAACAATTATGTACCATTATGTGTGTATGTACATGATCATGTGTATGATGCATCAATAAAATATATAAATATGAGAGAGAGAGAGAGAGAGAGAGAGAGAGAGAGAACATGAGAAACTCTTTAGAAGATAGAGCCCTTGCTGTAATAAATGTGAGGGAAAGACTTAATTTTTACAAAATGTTGACTTCGTTCAGGTCTAAGAATTAGACTTAAGACAAAGAAAGTACTAAGGCCCTACCAGTTCTAGGTTATTCACGAAAAGAGGAGTCCTAGCTAGCATCAAAAGCCAAATTAGTAGGAAGTGTTTTGGTACATTTGGCCTAGACTTTTTTAGTAATATGGATTACAGTTTTCTCTAATCCATTCAGATAAACATGTATACATGTGGACTAGTGGCCCAAAGGAGTGGCACTTAATTAAACACTTTTTGAATAGCTAGGAACTTCTGAACGCTGTGTATCCACAATTTCACAAGTTAATGCAAAAATGGTTTTGTTGTTTTGTTGTATTTACTAGCATCTGTAGTATTTGGAATTTAAGAATAGTTGAAAGAGTACTATACTGGTCTTTGATCAATTGTCACATTAAAAGTTATGAGACAAAGTTGTGGACATAGAGCTGGGCATGGCAACACATGTCTGCAATCTCAGCATTTGGGAGACTGAGACAGAAGGATCACTGCACGTTCAAGGCCAGACTGCAATACATATACCTTGTTTTGAAAAAATGAAAACAAAAATGGCTACTGTGGGCCCATGAGATAGCTCAGCGGCCTAAGTGACTGCTTAGGCAAGCTTAGGCAACCACAGGGACCACAGTTCAGTCCCCAGCAACACATGTTGCACCAGCCCCACCCCCAGGCTAGGCTGAGCCAGCCATAATAGAAAGGAAGAAAGAAAGAAAGAAAGAAAGAAAGAAGAAAGAAAGAAAGATAAAAAAAAAAGTTAGGTTTAGAGATCCCACTCAAGCCAGCCATTCCCTTCCTGGATATTTTTCCAGAAGAACTAAAAACCTCATCCCACAGTGATATATATGCACCTATGTTTATGGCAGTGCAATTTGCCACTGCTAAATCATTGAAACAACCCGGATGCCCAACAACAGAAGAATGGATACAGAAGATGTGGTGTTTTTACACAATGGAGTGTTATTCTGCTATAAAACAGGACAAATTTGAGTCTTTGTCAATAAATTGATGCAACTAGACAACATACTCTTAAGTGAAACAAACCAGACCTGCATGCGCAATCAGCATATTGTCTGCTTAGTGCAAGAACCTGTAAGAGAAAATGGAATCTGAAGGGTATAGGAAAAGGGAATGAACTTATTCAAAAGGAAAGAGTTACTGAGTTTAGTAGAAGGACAGCAGAAGGAGCAGGGGAAACACTATATATATATATATATATGCCGGTTGGTTTTGAAAACTGCTGGTCTAGGGAAAGAAACAGATAATACTTAATTTCTTTTGTACTTTTTCTAATTTCTTATACAATTCTTTCTCTTTACTTTCTTCCAATTTTGCATGAAGACATCTGGTAATATGAATGACTGGTTGGAAAACAGCACTATGCATTATGACAAATACTGTGAAGCTCATGTTACTTTTTTAGGTGGAATTCTGTGTCACTTTAATTTTTCCTATTTTAATACTATTTTTTATTCTCTTTAAAAAGTGAAAAAATTCAAACTAGCATTTGTAAAATGTGGTGATTCTGTTTACCTTTTAGAAATATAATCACACTATTTCCACAGAAGTTGAACCATTTTATATTAATGTATGGTGGTCTCAGTTGCCCCATATCTTCACGAACATTTATTTTCTGTTCATTGCAGCCATCGTAGAATGAGGAAATGGTAACTCACTGTGGCTTTGATTTGCATTTCCCTCATGACTAATGATGTTGAATATCTCTTCATGTACTTCTTGGTTATTTGTATATCTTCTTTGGAAAAACACCTACTCATGTTCTGTGCCCACTTAAAAAATCAACTTGTTAATCAGTACATGCCTCTGATCCCAGTAATGTGGGAGGCTGAGACAGGAAGATTGCAATTTTGAGGTCAGGATGGACAACTTTGTGAGACCTTACCTAAAAACAATTGGATTGCCAGCGCACATTTAAGGACACCTTTTACACCTGCCCGAGTCTGCCGGATCCCCCGCCCACCCAGAAACCAGAAGGTGGTGCACACATGTAGGTAGGGACACTTTATGCTTGCCCACACCCACTGGATACCCTCCCGCCCAGAACCCAGATGCCAGCGCACATGTGAAGGTAGAGAATTCTCCACATGCCTGCGCACATTGGATACTTAACCCGGAACTCCAGTGAAAGGTGCTTGTAGGTACTTTTGAAGATCCCAGACCCAGCATCTCCTATAGAACCCTGCAGCAAAATTTCCTGCAGAATCTGGGTTCAGACCTGCCCAGCTAATCCAGGAACTGAACATCTTGCTAGAGGAGCACAGTGGATTCACTTCCATGAGTAGCAGCTGGAAGAAGTGGAGCACAGTAGCCAGATCCAGCAAGCGCATCTAGACAAGCTCCAACCTGGTTGATCTGGACCTGAATTTCAGTAAGTGCTAATCGCATAACTGCACCAGAGCTCTACACTAAAGAGCAAAGGACAGTGCTATACAAAATGACAAAGAGAAGAAGACAGATGCAATCTTAGGCCCCAAGTGCACCCAGAATAAATACAGGAGACACTAACTTAGGGGAAACTGGGAATCACACAGCTGTAAACTCGGAATTAATAGCATCTGAAGTGAAGAAACAAATGCCAACATGTATAGAGGAACTCGAATCAGAAATAATTTCTGAAATAAAAGAAGAAATCTCTGAATTAATAGTGTGTGAAGTAAAAAAAAAATAACTGCAGAAAAGTAGTATAGAGGAAATCAGATCAGAAATAAACTCTGAAGTAAAAAAAAAAGACACCTCTGAATTAATAGCATCTGAAGTAAAGGAACAACTGCAGAAAGGTAAAGAGGAAGTCAGAACAGAAATAATCCCTGAAGTAAAAAAGAAAGGATAATTATAATGAAAGAATAAATGCTTCTAAAGAAGACCTTGATAAAAAAATTAGAGGTGAATAGAAAATGATGGAATCCTTGAATGAACAATATAGGAAAGAAATAGATCACATGAAGCAGATTCAAAGAGATATACAGGACAATAAAATCTCAATCACAAGCTGACAACACCGTATGAATGAAAATGAAGATAGAGTTTCAGATCTTTAAGACACAGTTACAGCTAGTGAAAAGATAAGAAAGGATCTCTTAAACATAACCAGGATGCAAGAAAAATAATTCAATATCTGCAGATGATGCAAAAATGAACAACATGAGATTAATAGGCATCAATGGGATAGGAGTCAATACAAATGATATAAAAAGAATACTGGGAGAAGTAATACCAGAAAACTTTCCAAATATGAGAAAACAACCTGATATTCAGGAAACTGAGGCACGCAGAACTCCAAATAACATTAATTAAAATAACATTAAATAAAAACACACCCAGACATATAACAGTCAAGATCCCAGAAATCCAGCAGAAGAATAATATACTAAAAGCCTCTAGAGAAAAGAAACATTACATTTAAAGAAAAACCCATCAGAATAATGGCAGATTTCTCTTCACAAAACATGAAGTCAAGAAGACTGTGGAGCAGAGTGCTTCAAATCCTCCATGAAAACAAATTCCGGCTCAGTCTGCTACACCCTGCAAAACTGTTTTTCAAGTTTGATGGCGAAGTGAAATACTTCCACGACAAAGAACAAGTAAAGAAATTCACAATGACAAAGCCAAGACTACACAGACTACTTGAAAATATTTTAGAGAAGGACTACAATGACCCAAACTCCACGAATGAAAACAAAAAGAACCGACCAAATAGGGTAACCAATTAAATACAGGAGAAAAAGAGGAAAACAATAGTAGATAAAAAACAGGTCAAGGGGCCTCGGGGGATGGCTCAGCGGTCTAAAGCGCCTGCTTGGGAAAACTTGGGCGGCTTCAGGGACCGCGGTTCGATCCCAGCACCGCATGCTGTGCCAGCCCTGCCCTCGGGATGGGCTGAGCCGGCCATAAAAAATGAGTGAATATACAAACAAAGGTTCTTGCTGGGTGTGGTGGCACACGCCTGTAATCCCAGCACTTGGGAGGCTGAGGCAGGAGGATCGGTGCGAGTTCGAGACCAGCCTGGGCTACAAAAGTGAGCTCAAGGCCAGCCTGAACTGCATAGCGAGACCCTGTCTCAAAAAGACAAAAACAAACAAACAAACAAACAAAGGTTCTGAAACAAGAAAAAAAATAAATAAAAATTTTAAAAAACATGTCAAACATAACTCAATAAATTTCAATTATAACCATAAATGTAAATGGACTTTATTCTCCAATAAAATGAAATAGACTAGCACAGTGGATTAGGAAGCAAAATCCAACAATATTCTGGATATAAGAAACACACCTAACTGAAAGAAATTCATAGGCTGAAAGTCAAAGGATAGTAAATAATACTACATGTCCCAGCACCTCACAAAAAAGCAGGGGTAGCAATCCTGTTTGCAGATAGTCTGAACTTCAAACCAAGATTGGTCAAGCAAAATAGAGATGATCATTACATACTGGTCAGGGGAAATATTCAAGATAAAGAAGTAACACTCAGAAATATGTATGCACCCAACATGGGAGCACCGAGCTATATAAGACAAATTCTTAATAGACATGAAAAATCTAATATCCAACCACAATCTTAACAGGAGACCTTAACACCCCTTTATCCCAAAAAGATAGGTCAAACAGACAAAAAATTAGCAAAGAAGTAGCAGAACTGAACCAGATCTTGGAACAACTCGACTTAGTGGACATACACAGAGTGTTACACCCAACCACTTCTAAATATACATTTTTCAGTTGCACATGGGACATTTTCTAAAATAGACCACATACTAGTCCATAGATCATGCTTAAGTATATGCAAGAAAACAAAAATTATCCCATGAGTATTATCCGACTACAGTGCAATGAAACTGGAAAGAAATGCAAAATCAACCACAAAAACCCACTAATGCATGGAAATTAAACAATACTCTCCTCAACAAACAATGGGTTACACATGAAATTAAACAAACAACTGAACAAAATCTACAGTTTATTTATTTTTTATTTATTTATTTTTTTAAAGAACTTTTTATTTTTTTTCTTGTTTCAGAACCTTTGTTTCTTTATTCACTCATTTTTATGGCCTGCTTACCCCACCCCAAGGACAGGGCTGGCGCAGCATGTGGTGCTGGGATTGAACCACGGTCCCTGAAGCCGCCCACGCTTTCCCAAGCAAGCGCTTTAGACAACTGAGCCATCCCGCCAGTCCCAAAATCTACAGTTTAAAGAAAATTCAAACACCATATACTGGAATTTATGTGATACAAAGAAAAGAGTTGTTAGAAGGAAATTTATAGCTCTGAACTCGAATATTAAGAAAATAGAGGGGAACAAATAAATACCATAATGCTACACCTAGATCAGTGGTTCTCAACCTGTGGGTCGCGACCCCAGCAGGGGTCGAACAACCAAAACACAGGGGTCACCTTAAGCCATCAGAAAATGTTATTTGTTTGGAAAAAAAATTAAAAAAAGAAAATGTTATTTATTTCGAATTACAGTTTTGAAGTAGCCACCAAAATTATTTTTTCATTTGGAGTCACTACAACATGAGGAACTGTATTACAGGGTCACGGAATTAGAAATGTTGAGAACCACTGACCTAGATCATCTAGAAAAGAAAGAGCAAACCAAACCAGCTATAAAGAGTGATAAACTAGAAGACTCCATATATAAGTGTATGTATCTTCAATATATAGTCAAAAGTGAAATAAACCAAACGTACATGTGTAAATATCATAGTCTCCTTAGTGTAAGAACTCTAAAGAAATAAAAATGAAAATGAATAACACAGCTGAATGGAAATCAAGTACTTATGGGTTAAACAATGAAGAGATTGCAAGCAAAAAAGATAGAAAACATGGCAGGAGCAAAACCATGAACTTATATACACAGGATGAATTGGACAATGGTGCTAAGAACTTCTGAAAGGTTTTTCACACTGAGGATAGCAATGTGTAACACTAAAATTATGCTTGGAATGCCTGTCATTCTGGTCTTTTAGATGTGTGCTTCTTCTAATGTAGTTTCATTTATTGCTGTACTCTCTCTCAAGTAATTGGTTGTTTTACAAGAAAACAAAAAAGGGTATTAAAAAAGAGTAAGAGACAAGGACAAATGTAGGGTTGACCAGCTACAATTTTGTATATGTGTTGTAATGTTATGAGCCAGTGCCAAAAGGAACGATGAGAAGTTCCAATGAAGGTAACTTAGAGGACTCACTGAGATCCGTCACTCAGTGAGCAAAGAATCCGTGAAGCAAATCCGCTTTATTTTGGGTAGTGAGCGTGGTCTCTCGCATAGTCATTAAAGTAAAGGAGGACCATATGCCCAGTCACAAATGGCACCACAATCTCCATTAACTTCCATACCTTCCCTATCGTTGAGTTCATCCAGGGGTGAACCAATAGCATTCCAAGCAAGGGAGAAAGCAACAGAGAGCCCACAGGTAAAGCTGTTATCCATCACCTGGAGTCCCAGCTTTCCGGACCTCCCCCATCCCAGCTTTCCAGGATTTTCAGCATCAGACTACAGCTGTCCCTGGGTCCTGTTGCTTGAAATGCCAGTTAGGCTACATATATGCCTACATTTCTAAATTTCTGTGTAAAACTGTGTAACCGCTTTTATCACATTCTATAGGGATTTATTAGAATATCAATGGTTGATGGAAAATGCCAATGCCAAGGTAAGTCTAAGACATTTGATAGAAAGACAGTGATGTTAAGCTCAAGTACCTATGTTATGGAGTAATAGTATCACTAAACTTCTCTTCTGAGAAGAACATAAGTTCACAGACCAAAAAGTGGAGAAAAAGAAGGGCTATGAGGTTAGCCAATATTTTGGCCCTAGCCCTTCAAGGTCACTGAGGACTCAGAACATAAGAGAACCTGTGCTGTAACATCCTGTAACTAAGCAGTATCCAAAATTTTGGGTTCAAGGAGATTATGGGGCCCCAGAAGAAAGGGATTGACGATGTATAATGTGCCTAAGGAGAGTCACATAGAGAGAAAACATTCTCTCAGGCTTGCACAGACAGCAAACTGGTCCAGCAATGGCTGTGACTCATCCAGTCAGTCGACACTGAAACAGTTCTATAAAGCACTGTACATGGTTTTAAGGTAAATCCTGAGGGGACCTGACTGACCTTGGAAGATACAAAAATCACATGTTTTGTTACACTGGTCTTGTTGTAACTTGCCCTTAACCACCCAGCAGAAAAGTTTAACCACAAGGCATAAAAAGTAAAGCTAGATTAGTATGTTGAGCTGTAAAATGCTTAAATCAACAGCTTCTGACACTGCCAGTTCTGCCAATAACCCATTGCAGTTATGGAATATTGCACTATGTATATACAACTACTTTCTCTTAATTCAGTGAGAAGAAACTTTTGTACCAATAATGATTAGAAAAATTATCATGTCTACATCCTGTGCTTTGAATAGCTATTATGAGGACAACAATATGCACTGTAAGCCAGGTGTGGTGGCTCACGCTTGTAATCCCCGCACTTGGGAGGCTGAGGTAGGAGGATTGGTGTGAGTTCGAGACCAGCCTGGGCTACAAAAGTGATCTCAAGGCCAGCCTCAACCACATAGTGAGACCCTGTCTCAAAAAGACAAAAAAAAAAACAAAACAAAACAAAAAAAACAATATGCACTGTATCAATTGTTGAGAATGTACTACTAACATGTTTTGAAACTGTCACATTTTTTTTTTTGAGACAGGGTCTCACTATGCAGTTCAGGCTCGCCTTGAGCTCATTTTTGTAGCCCAGGCTGGTCTCGAACTTGCACTGATCCTCCTGCCTCAGCCTACTGAGTGCTGGGATTACAGGCATGCGCCACCATGCCTGACTGTTATTTCTTAAAGTAATAAAAAAGTTTTAAAAATAAAAAATTGTATTTTTTTCTTTTGTTGGGTTATAACTGTTCATGCTAGATATTATTTTTAATTTTTTTCTATTAGTTTTAATAAGAAATTACAGTATGACAGTTTCAAAACACATTATTAACACATTCCCAATAATTGATACAATGCATATTGTTGTCCTCTTTCTAGGTATTAGACCTTTATCAGACACGTGATTTTCAAATATGTTCTATGCATACCTGTAGATTGTTTTTTCACTTTCTTAGGTTTTGTTTGTTTTGCAGTGCCTAAGATATAATCCAGGTCTTGCATATACTTGGCAAGAATTCTATGCCACCGAGCTGCACCTCCAGCCTCATTTTCTTGGTAATGTCCTTGAATGTACATAAGATTTCAAAATTTGTTTGGGAGAAGGTTTCACTAAGCAGTCCAGGTTGACCTTGAACTTGCTATGTAGCCCAACATGCTTCATTCTCCTGAGTGCTTGGATTCCATTTGTCTACTACCATGCCTGGCAAGAGTTTTCAGTTTTGATGAAGTCCAGTCTCTCTGTTGTTGAACCTAAGAATCCACTGCCAAATCTAAGCCCATGAAGTTCACTAGAACCTTTTCTTGAGTAGGACTCAGCTCATAGCTCTCTTTGTTCCTTGGACAAGCTCCATTTTTAGACGGACATAGCCATGCCTCATCTACACTTCCTTATCCTTCAGCCAAACTCTTGGCTCCAGGGCCCAATGGAAAGAAAACCTCCCCAGTACCTGTCCAAGGATGCCTATTCATAAGCTGTCCAAGTTAAGCTATGCTTTAGGGATTTGGTTTTGCTATAATCAATATTGCTCCTGGTAACTGCAGAACAGCTATAGAGAATTAACCTAGGTTTGGTTAATGGTTTTGGTGCCAATTGGAACTAAAAGGAAATAGAGAACTTTTTTAAAATCCTCAGGAGTTCATCACATTGATTTTGCAGCAGATTAGCTTTCAAGACTGGAGTGCTAACTCACAGGCATAAGCACCTACCTAGCAAGCAAAAGGACCTGAGTTTGATCCCTAGCCCCACATGCCGTGCAGTCTTGGCCCCAAATATGGGCACCCTTGTGGAGCCCTGGAATCTGGTCCAGTGACACACACCTGTATCCCAGCATGCAGGAGGTTGAGCCAGTAGTATCTCTGCAAGTTTGAGACTAGCCTGGGGGCTACAAAATTGAGCATAAGGCCATCCCGAACCACACAATGAGACCCTTTCTCCAAAGCAAAAAATTAAATTAAAAAATAAAACAAAGTGGCCAGGGAAATAGCTCCATAGAGTAAGTACGTGCCTGGCAAACGCAAGAGCCTGAGTTCGACCCCCAGTCCCACAAAAAAAAAAAAAAAAAAAAAAGCAGCTTTTGGGGCCTGGCAGGATGGCTCAGTGGTCTAAAGCACCTGCTTGGGAAAGCTTGGGTGGCTTCAGGGACCACAGTTCGATCCCCGGCACCACATGCTGTGCCAGCCCTGCCCGCGGGGCGGGCTGAGCCGGCTATAAAAATGAGTGAATAAACAAAAAAAGGTTCTGAAACAAGAAAAAAATAAATAAATAAATAAATTTTAAAAAAATAAAATAAAACAAGCCGGGAGTGGTGGCGCACGCCTATAGTCCCAGCACTTGGGAGGCTGAGGCAGGAGGATCGGTGCAAGTTCCAGACCAGCCTGGGCTACAAAAGTGAGCTCAAGGCCAGCCTGAACTGCGTAACGAGACCCTGTCTCAAAAAGACAAAAAAATAAATAAAACAAAACAAAAAACAAATTAGCTTCCATGAGTTTGGATCGTCATTTAGTCAGCTGGCCTTTAAAAAGGAACTAAGGCCTTCTGATAATAAAGACTAAATAATACTATTAACATGAATATGCTGATTTTTAGAAGAAAAATACAAAAACAAGTAATTATGTTAGATTCTTTACTGATATTGGTAGCTGGGGAGATAGCTCAGAGGCACAAGTGCCTGCTGGGCAAGTGCAAGGCCGTGAGTTTGAACCCGGTCCCACAAAAAAAAAAAAAAAAAACCTGATGTCAATTTAAAAGAAGAAAGAATTGTTTCTTTAGACTTAGTTTCAGAGGTTTCAATCCATAGTCATTTGGCTCCATTGCTGCGGGTCTGTGGCAGGACAGAATATCATTGTGGAAAGTGCACAGCAGAAGACACTATTTACCTCATGGTGACTAGGAAGCAAATACAAGCTCTTTAAAAAAATCCAGACCAAAAGAGAGACAGTACAGGAACCATCTGGGGTTCCAATATATCCTCTGAGGCATGCTGTCAATGGTTTAACTTCTTGCCACCATACCCCACTTCCTAAAAGTACCATTACCTCCCAGCAGGTGCCACAGGCCAGCAACTAAGCCATTATTTAACATATGGTCTTTTGGGAAACACTCCAGGTCCCAAATAGCAATCACAAATCTTCCCATTTCATTTCTTTTGCTATTTGCGATACAGAGTTTCACTACGTAGTTCAGGCTGGCCTCCAACTCACTATATACTCCAGTCTAGACTGAAACTTGAAGGGATTCTCCTGCTTGAGCCTCCTGAGTTCTGGGTTATAGGCATGAGCCATTGAACCCAGATTCCCATTTTCTTTCTAATAAATTCAGTTAATTTTATCTTTGGTGCTGCTCTTTTTAACTAAATCTCCATATTGAAATTTGCTTGTGAACTTAATTGTGTAAGTGGCAATTAGATATTTCTGCAGTTACACATATACACAGAAGGGAGGCACCCTCTAGGTACTAAATCTACACAGCAGTGGGGACTCCAAGGTTCTACAGCTGTTGCTCAAGGTTAATTGTGACCACTTGGTGAGTGTTTAGGAGTTGGAGGCAAAAAGGTAAATTATACATTTTTTTTGTTGTTTAGATGGATCTTGATATAGCTTCCCAAGTAGCTGGTATTACATGAATGCACCATTGCACCCAGCTACTTTACATCTTTCTTTATACTATTATTCTCAGAAAGAGGTAAAAATGACAATGTGTTGATATAGCTAGATCTATTTTATTTTTTTCAATTCTTTTATTGTTTAAATTTAACAATGGTTATATTACATATTTTCATCATCGGATCAGTTTAGATTAATACATATAGGTATATAAGATTGATCAAACAACTAAACATTAACCTTTCTAAATCCACATTACTTTTTTTTTCTTTTCCCCCTCTTTTTCTTTGAAAGTTGACATATTGCATATTGTCCTCACAATCATTCTATAGAGTGCAGTGTGTGGGCATGACCCACCTCCGTATTGATGTTGCATAGAAAAAAGAAAGAAAAAAAGGAAAGAATATACTTCTCTTTGGACTAAGAGGAAGCAGATACATATACAATCAAAGGTTTTGCAATTGCAGTGTGCCACCAGTGAAGCTTGTGACGTTGGAGGCTATTGAATCTAAGCCTCCTAAAGCTCATCTCACCAATCTAGCTCTGCGTTCCATGCATTGTAATGCTAGATCTATTTTAATACCATGTAATTTCTATCTCTGTGTATTTATAATTCCTTTTTTTTAATTTTTGCTGGACCGGGGATTGAACTCAGGCCTTTGCGCTTGCCAGGCAAGAGCTTATTCTACTGAACTATCTCCCTAGCACTGAGCCATTAGTCTTACAGTGAATGATTCTACTCAGGGAGACACAGTGTCAAGAATGAGAAAGACTAGAAGACAAAAGCTGAAGCCGGGCATGGTGGTGCACACCTGTAATCCCAGAACTTGGGAGGCTGCGGCAGGAGGATCGGTGCGAGTTCAAGACCAGCCTGGGCTGCAAAACTGAGCACAAGGCCAGCATGAACTGCATAACGAGTCCTCTTCTCAAAAAGACAAAAAAAAAAAAAAGCTGAGCTAGGTGGTCTCTAGTCTGGCTGATGGGCAAGACTCCTGTGTATATATATTTCTAATAATGTAGTTTTCAGTAAACATTCACAGTGTAACATTCACAGCAGTCATGCCTATTGTGCCCCTTCTCTAGTCCTCTTCTACCTCCTTTTTAGCTACTTCATGATCAGTGGGTAGAAAGAAAGGTTGATAAGTTGGCTTATTCTTTTTAATTTTAAAGACTCACTCTATGTAATAATATCTGTAATCTGAGCAACAGCGAGTATAGCAATGTGCAATGTAACCACAGTTGAGTATCTCTCATCTTGTTCTTCTAAATGTGTACTATTTTTAATGTCTTATCAATTATTATCATATTCTCTCTCTTTTTTTTTTGTCTTTTTGAGACAGGGTCTCGCTATGCAGTTGAGGCTGGCCTTGAGCTCACTTTTGTAGCCCAGGCTGGTCTCGAATTCGCACCAATCCTCCTGCCTCAGCCTCCCGAGTGCTGGGATTACAGGTGTGAGCCACCATGCCCGGCTTATCATATTCTCTTTAAAATAATTTTTAAAGGCTTGTTTTTTTAAATAAACTGAAATTCTCTGTCAATCTCTCTTATCCATTATTTGCTTACTTTTTTTTGAAACGGTTTTGTTACGTTGTTGAGACTAGTCTTGAACTCACTGTGTGGCTGAGATTGCCCTGAAAGTTGTGGCAATTCTCCTGCCTCAGCCCTCTGAAACCTGGGATTACATGAATGTACCACCACATCTGCTCTTAACTTTTTTGTAGTTAAAAATGCTGAGGATTGAGCACAGGGCCTTCTTACTGAGCTACATTCCCAGCCCTTTAAATTTTTTTTTTATTTTGAGGGCTGGCAAGATAGCTCAGCTGTCTAAAGCACCTGCTTAGGCAAACTTAGGCAACCACAGGGACCATGGTTCGATTCCTAGTACCACATGCTGCACCAGTCCCACCCCTAGGGCAGGCTGAGCCAGCCATAACATAAATAAATGAAAAGTTTCAAATAAGTAAACAATTTAAAAATTTTTTTTTCTTGTTTCAGAAGTTTTGTTTATTTTTTTATGGCCAGCTCAGCCTGCCCTGCGGGCAGGGCTGGCACAGCATGTGTTGCCAGGGATTGAACCGTGGTCCCTGCAACCACCTAAGCTTTCCTAAGCAGGCGCTTTAGACTACTGAGCCATCCTGCCAGGCCCCAATTTTTTTGAATTTTGATACACGGTCTTGATAAGTCAGTAAGTGGCCCAGGTGGACTCAAACTTAAGATTCTCTTGCCTCACATTTACACAACTGTTTTCTTTTTAGTGTTTGGCCAGTAATACTATGAGTTCTAGAAAATCTTTACTGAAAAAGATTTCCTGTATTATTTATCTGTTCTCAGTATTTTATGTTGAATATGTGAAGAAGGTTGTTATGGTTTGTGTCTAACTGTCCCCTCAAAGCCTAGTGCAGTCATAGGGTGGCTTCTAGAGTTTGTGATTAATTCATGATCAAATGCTGGGATTATGGGTGTGAGTGCTACACCTGCCCTGTCACACATAATCTCCATACAAATGTAGAGAGGGGAGAGAGGCTTGCTAGCAGCCACAGCTGCTTCTCCTCCCTTTGCTGTTTTCCACTCCATGAACTGCTGCCCTCTTCCATGTGTTGTTGCTTTGCCTTAGAGTCAGCCAAATATGGACTGAAACCTCCACTAACAGTGAGCTAAATAAACCTTTACTTCCTTAATTCTGCATGTCAGTTATTTTGTCCCAGCAATAAAGAAAAGTAAGATAAACATTAATTCCTAAAACATCTAGAGGTTTTTAAGTTCTAATAAGTTGGAAGGTGTGAATGGTCAGTTTTATGTGTCAGTTTAACTGGGCCCCAGGGAATTTCTTATTTCTGCTAGTTTGTGCTTGACTTGTGGTCTTAGTTCCATAGGGAATAATGTTTCCATAAGAGACATCACACTGATTCCACCGCATGTGAAGTTAAGACTGCCACCCCACCACTTTGGCCTCCACATGCATCTGAATCCACAGGCAAGAAAGGACTTATGGTGCTGATTGGTGTGAGTGATCCTGACTACCAAGTGAGTTTGGACTGCTAATCCACAGTAGAGGTAAAGAAGTATATTTTGGAATCCAGGAGATCCCTTGAGGCATCTCTTACTATTCTTATTCTCTGGGACTTAGGTCAATAGAAAAGGAAAATGACCCAATCAAGGCAGGAAAGAATAGCCTAGGCCCTTAAGAAATGAAGGTTTGAACCACCTCATTAGGTAAGAAACACAATCAGCTGAGGTGCTTGCTGAGCCCAAAGAGAACATGAAATGGGTGTTAAAAGCCAGTAGTTAAAAATAAAGCTATGATCATGTGACCTATTGCAGAAACTAAAACAGTAATTTTCATGAGTCTTTCTTTTTTGTCAGATGTATGCATATCACAAATGTGATATATAGGAGATGCTCAATAGTATTGATACATTAAATTCAGTTTTCAGTACTGGGAAACCAGGACCTTGCCCTTGCCAGGCAGACGCTGTGCCATAATGTATTATTATTAAATCCAATTCTTTTCAATAAGCTGCAGTAATTGTTGAAGAGAAAAGAACATGGAACTATTAAGAGAAGGTAGTTTTAAAATATCAGCTACACACATGACCAGCTATCAAAACAAGAGTTGTGTTTCTCATTAGTATTTTCTCCTTGTTTCATTATGAAGACTTTAGCTCACTTTGTAGTCCAGGCTGGTCTTGTGTTTGCAATAATCCTCCTGCCCCAGCCTCCACAGCACTAGGGTTACAGGTATGTGCCATGATGCCCAGCATGAATATATTTTTGTGTGTATCAGTTAATTTTGTTTTCTTTCATCTCTTATTACTTTATCAGTTAACATATAGTGTGTTAACCGGTAGTTGAAATGTGTTAACTGATGGAAACAAGTTTATATCATATATTAAGTTAGAAGATACAGAGAAGAGTAAAGATCATTCAAGAACCTTACTTCCAGGAAAGGAGTTAATATATTTTCCATTTATATGCGTGATAACTATATCACATTATGTGTTTTGGTTGTTAATATCTTAATTTGAGGATTAAGTATGATTTAAGACTATGTGTATAAATGTCAACTAGATAATTGCTAAGACTTGTAGAGGCAAAAGATTTATACAATCTCAAGAGAAGCCCAAGTATAAAACTTTTAATGCTGCAGAATCCACTTCCATGGGCCTCTCCCAAGGTCTGAGTGTCTTTGTAAAATTGTTGCTGCTTTCTTTCAGAGCTAGTGGTTCAGGACAACCAGGTAAGAATTGTGTACTTCTGAGACCATCTGCAAGAAATTGATAATTTTTCTATTATTGTATAGATCTTGATCTTTGTATTAGCTGGACTCCAAGAGGTGTACCTCCTCCTGGGCATGATTTGAAGCCATATTCTGTATGTAATTATTTGATTCTTTTTTTTTTTTTTTTTTTTTTTGGTCTTTTTGAGACAGGGTCTTGCTATGCAGTTCAGACTGGCCTTAAGCTCGCTTTTGTAGCCCAGGCTGGTCTCGAACTCGCACCAATCCTCCTGCCTCAGCCTCCCAAGTGCTGGGATTACAGGCATGCGCCACCATGCCCGGCTCTGTGTGTAATTATTTGAACTCCATGTTTTGTTCAGGAAAATAGTACAGTCATGAGATACATGGCTTCTACATAAAACCAAACTGAAATTCAACAAAATGGTACATGTATCGCTTGATTTAATTTTGAAGCAAGTAATATGGAGGTCAATATAATAACCTGGGTTTTTTTAATAAAGAAAATAGATATGAACTTATAATAATTTTATTTTTTTTTTGTCTTTTTTTTTTTTTTTTTTTGTACAGGGTCTCACTACTGACTCATAGGGACTCTCCTGCTTCTACCTCCCAAATGCTGGGATTACACGCGTGTGCCACCATGCCCAGACTCCATTGCTGGCTCAGCGTGTGCTCTGAGAGTGGAGCCAGCATGGCAGGTGGGGCCAGGAACCGAACCGTGGCCCATGCGCTTCCCTAAGCAAGTGCTTATTCCCGGGAGCTATACCGCCAGCCCTATAATAATTTTAAACACTTCTGTGTTGGAAAAATATACTAGGCTCTGTAGTGCTTAAGGATCAGTTGCTCGCCTCTGCTAATTCAATGAGATCATATGTTTAAATATGCTTAAAGTGTGCTTGTATTTGGACATTTTTTTCTAGGCTTATTTCTGAACACTGTTATTCTGGGAGAGCAAAGATATAATCAGGACTCAATACATGTCATAGTAGGATTGCTCTTGCTGTGGTTTGGTCCCATTCAGGTCCTGAGTCATGCAGAACGCCTTGCCAATTTGGAATCATGCCATTGTCACTCCGTTCTAACTGGTGAAGGGATTCTGCTATAGATGACAATGTTGTTGGATAAGACAGAGGATGTACAATAGGCTCATCTTGTGATTTACTTTTTTGTGAGTGTATCGTCCTTGGGAAGATGTTCATAGCCTGTCTTACCCTCTCTGCATTCAGTTTTGGTTTTGTTTTGTTTTTTCCTGGAACTAGGGATCAAATGCAGGACCTTGCACTTGCCAGGCAGGCACTTGTGTTGTGCCCCTGAGCTATCTCTCTGGCCCTGCATTTCAGTTTTTATATTGACTCAAACTTTTTAAAACCACATGTTTAAAATGAAGATTAAATGAAGATTTTTAAAAATGACTTTTAATGGTTAATTATGTGTCAACTTTTACTTAAGCAAACATTTTGATTGTTACTGTTCTGTATAAAATTAAATCAGTATATTGAATAAAGCACATGACACTTTCTGATGGGTAGGCCTCTTCCAATCAATTGAACCCATGAACAGAACAAAAAAGGTGACCCATTCCAAAGAGATAATTCTTCCTGACTGCCTTCAAATTGAGACATTATTGTCTTCTTTATTTTGGATTTAAACTGAAACATTAGCTCTTCCTGAGGCTTGAGGCTATTATCCTTTGGACTGGAACTTACACCATGGTTCTCCTAGGTCTCAGGCCTTCAGACTTGTAATGAATACAATATTCGTTTTCCTAGATTTCCAGCTTGCCAAGCCACCCTGCCGATTTCAAATTTGTCAGTGTCCCTAATTATTAGATTCCTCAATTACTTGCTTCTTTCTCTCTTTCTTCATTCACAGTGGTCCCCTACTTCACAGTGGTGCCTTTATGATGGTCTGAATGCACTCTGCAGTCAGTAGGAGCTCTACTTGCATTTGCAATTTTGCTTTTTTCTCAGATTAGTTATATGCAGTATGACTCTGTCTTGGGATGCTAGGCAGTGGCAGTGGACTGTAGCTCCCAGCTGGCTACATGGTATGGAAGGAAAATTACTAACACTCTACAATGCACTATGCTGTGAGCTATGACCCTCTGAAGGTAAGGTACATTAAAATAATTTTCAAGTTATGATATATTTAATTTAAGGTGAGTTTATTGGAAATGTAACCCTATTATATGTTGAGGAGCGTTTGTGTCTATTGGTTCTATTTCTTTGGAGAGCTCTGACTAATATAAAGAGATGAGCTGGAAGGAGAAAAGGTGATGGCCATTAAATAAAACTTGGAATTCGAGGCTACTGGGGGGCTGATGATACAGACTGTGAACCACAGGGTTTAGGATGGTTAATGACAATATGTGGGTGACTGAAGCAGTGTGGCACAAAATCAGTGGAGAAGTGCTTACAGAGAAAAGTTAGAAGTTTGGAATATGGATTTTGAACCCAGTATAAAGGCATATTTCCATATAACTAAAATTTTTGCACAAGAGCTTTCACAGTAACATTAGGCTCAGAATAAAATCCTTAAAAACCAAAAGGGAGGGGATGGAGAGATAGTTCAGAGGCATAAGCACCTACCTGGCAAGCACAAGGACCCAAATGCCTCACCTGAGACTGCCCTGGATTCCTGGGCTGGTTATCTTGGCCCCGCAGGTGAGCACCCACAGTGTAGTCCTGGAACTAGGCATGGTAGCGCACACTTGTAATTCTGGCACTCTTGGGAGGTTGAGAAAGGAGGATCTTTGTGAATTCAAGACAAGCCTAGGGGCAACAAAAGTGAGCTCAAGGCCAGCCTGGACTGCACAGTGAAATTTATCTTTTAAAAGAGGGTGGGGGTGGCCGGGCATGGTGGCTCACACCTGTAATCCCAGCACTTGGGAGGCTGAGGCAGGAGGATCGATGTGAGTTCGAGACCAGCCTGGGCTACAAAAGTGAGCTTAAGGCCAGCCTGAACTGCATAGTGAGACCCTGTCTCAAAAAGCAAAAAAAAAAAAAAAAAAGAGGGTGGGGAGATGAACTCAGATAAATGTTACAAAGATGAATGTAACAATGTAGCAATGCAATCTAATGCTCAGAGGAAGTGGAGGATCTCCTGAAGAGGACGACAGTATGGTCTGGGAGGCACATGTGAAGAGTAAAGAAGATAGCTCTATCTCTGGAGTCATTGATATGTGAGCTGTAGGACAGAAAAATGGCTGTAGCTTCCTTCACAGAGCTTCAGTAATATCAAGGAAGATCCACCTGTGTTTTCTTTGAAACAAGAGAACTTTCCAAGCCAGTGAGATAGCTCCTGCTTAGGCAAGCTCAGGGACCGGGGTTGGATCCCCAGCATCACATGCAGCACCAGACCTGCCCCCACCCACAGGTAACCTCAGCCAGCCATGAGATCAGATGTGGTGGCACACATCTGTAATCCCAGTGCTGGGGAGGCTGAGCCACCAGGATCACTAATGTCAGAGCTGCATATTGAGACCCTATACCAAGTATCAAAGGGGAAAAAAAAGGAAATGTGGATTTATCTCTTAATCCCACCACTTGTTAGTAATACCACTCTGGGAGAGAACCAAACCCTTGATCATACTCAAACCACACCAAACCATAGCAGGAGGTGTGCAATTAGTCACTTTGCTCACAACTCTTTGAGGGAAGGTGCTGGAGGAAGTTGCTGGCTATTGAGGTCTGCTAGCTGCCATGCACAGCATGAGGTGGAAAACAGAGAAACTGCGAATACTTCACAAGCCAGAGGTAAACTGTTACTTACTGGCCTGATGGAGGATTCCAGGTACAAGGTGCTGACCCATTCATGTTATTGGTCACCATGTGCTGCATGAGCCAGGCGCTGGAGGGCTGGGTGCTGTGGAAAGCTTCACATGGCCCCCCAGCACAGGAAAGTAAAACTCCTTTTAGTTTCTCTCCAGTACCTTAAAAACTTCAGAGCCAGAGGCAAAAGAAAAATATTTAAGTGGATCAGATCCATTTTCACAGAGCAGGCGCAATGGATAAATTTGAAGACCGGAGGCAAAGATTTTATAAGTAGTGCAGTTGAACTCTTCTACACACATTTCAATTCTTATACACAAAGCAACTTTATTTATACCTAAGAAGATACAGGTATCCTTACAAGAGAGGAGCTTGTTATTCTTTTACCCAAATGAGAAGTCATTTTATCCAGTAGTACCTATATCAGTTACTTCTTACATTTAGTCATGGTCCCACTGATAGGCTATTACTTAAAGAATAACATGTAAAATTAATTTTTACCAACTATTTGCTTACAAAATGACAATGGGGGTGTTGTGGCTTGTGTCTAGATAGCCCCTCAAAGCCTCATGTAGCCATCAGTGAGGTGTTTTGGAGGTGGCTAGATCTAGTGTGTGACACTGGGATTGATTCATGATACAATTCTAGGCTCAAGGCCACTAGGATTAAGGTTGTGAGTGCTACCTGCCCTAAGTGCCTTGGATAAGATATAAGAGCTGTAGTCATCCCTTGCTTTGGTACCTTCTGGGCTGTTCTGCCCGTCTTTCATGCCACTCTCTTTTGAAATGGCTTATTATGGACAGAAACCTCTATAAAGTGTGAGCTAAATAAAACTTTCTTTCCTCCCTTAACTTTGGGTGTAAGGTATTTTGTGTAAGCATATATAAAATCAACGAAGACAGTGGGAAAGGGAAAAAGAAAATAGCTAGCATTTACAAATAAGTGTACACACACATACTCAACAGGAAATTCTCAAAGATACTATAGTACTTAGTTCTACCCTTGATCATGAAGCTGTAACTTACAACTGTGGCTTCCTTCTCTGATTATGCATTTCCCCTCATGTCAACCAGAACCTCAGATATTCTTTGCCAACTGATGGAGTCATCCAAATTTTTGTTTCTTAAGGATCTGAATGTTTGATCATTCTGCTTGTTTTTGGTTGCTGTAATTCTCCTCATTCTTTACCATTGGGCATGGAAGCACTAAGAAGCACTCTAGACAATTCTCTGTGTTGCACAATGTTCCTCTTTGCCTCCATTGTTTAGCAGCCAACCAATTTCTACTTGATAATTAGAATCAACAATGTAAGTCAGTGATCTTAACTCAGAGATCTTAGAGTCTGTACTTTCATTGGCATAAAGAATCCCAAACTCCCAAAATGTTCAGTTTTGTGGAATCATTGTTGTCCCCTTGGTAGAAGCATTTTTTTCAGGGCCTGGGGATTTTTATTGGTAGCAGGGCCTTCAAATTGAGCTACATCCTTAGCTCCTTTTTTATTTTTAATGTTGAGACAGAGTCTCACTAAGTCACCACATTGCCTAGGTGATCTCTGAGAGATTCCAGGAATCTCTCAGATTCCTGGAATACCAGGATAACAAGTATGTACCATTACACGAGGTTTGGTAGAAGTGTCTTAAGGGTCTAAGATTTCCAAACTGGTTGAGTTCAACTTTTCCAAGACATAAAACAAATTTCTGTGGATATTAGTTTTAATATTGACAAAAGGCACTCCCACTTCTACCCTTTAAGTCTAGAAGCCATGTTTTGTGGCTATGGGAGATATCATCATATAATGATCTCTAACTCAAAGTGTGCACGACACACTATAATATAGAAAACAATCCTTTCGGGATGTTGTTTCTAAACTGACATTATACTTGAGTCCTCAGTAAGTCATTTTGCCTTTTTTGAAGCTAGTTATTTTGGGAAAGGTGGTATGTGATAAAACCAGTTAATCCCATGGGAAAGAACACACTGTTAGGTTGGCAAGATAGCTCAGGGGCCTAAAGCACCTGCTTAGACAAGCTTAGGCAACCACGGTTTGATCCCAGGCACCACATGTTGTGCCAGCCCCACCCCCACGGCAAGCTGAGCCAGCCATTACATAAATAAATAAATAAAGTTTTCAAAAGATTTTATTAAAAAAGAACACACTGTTGCCCTTGCTTTGGTGTGAAGTGAGTTTACAGATCTGATACACTGCTGTGAATAAGAGTCTACATAATAGCTGTGCTGGGCACAAGTATTACAGGCAAGGAAGAGAAGAACCACCCCTAGAATAGAAGTCTATCTCTGTGAGGATCAATCTCTCTCCCCTCTCATGAGGGAAGAGTTTCAATATAATCAGTATAATGAAACCATAGCAGGAAGTAGTTTTGTTGTTCTTGGTTGGCAGTTACGTGTGTTTTAATAGTATTAACCATACCATCCTTAGTAAGGGAAAATTAATGTGATTGATGCCAGGTATGGTGGCGCATGCCTATAATCCCAGAACTTGGGAGGCTGAGGCAGGAGGATCAGTGTGAGTTTGAGACCAGCCTGGGCTACAAAAGTGAGCTCAAGGCCAGCCTGAACTGCATAATGAGACCCTGTCTCAAAAAGACAAAAAAAAATTAATGTAATTGAGCCTAGGCACAGTTTTCATACCTCCCGCCTGAACAAAATGAACAAACATTAGGTATTATAGTTTGCGTCCAGTTGTCTCCCCAAAGCCACATGCAGTCATGGGGTGGGGGCTTCTAGAGTTTGAGACTTGACTCATGATCCACTGGGATTAGGGGTGGTCCAAGGCTTGGATTATGGATATGAGTGCTTCTGGGATTATAGATATGAGTGCTACACCCAGCCTAGGGGCAGATAGCCTGAATGTAACATAAGAGAGAGAGAGAGAGAGAGACAGAGACACAGAGAGAGAGAGACTTCCTCTCTGTTGCCATTGTTGCTATTCCACTGCCATGAACAGGATGCTCTCTGCCCTGTGTCACTCAGCCATACGGACTGAAACCTCCAGTAACTGTGAGCTGAACAAACCTTTCCTTTCTTCATTTTGGGTGTTGGGTATTTGTCCCAGCAAAAAGAGTAACTAAGACATTGTGGCAGCTATTGAAAGAGACTAATAGCCACAGAGCCCATAATTTTGCCCATCTGATTCATAGGGTCCTCCTTGTAAGTGTTTGCATAGACATTTACATGTGACACAATATCTTCGTTGTGCCCACTCAGAGGTCTACCCATTTATCTCTTCCCTTGTCACTTATATTCTAATCCTGTTCCCTTAAAGCAATTTTCCTTTCCACTTGCCCCTTGAGAGTACTTTCTCTCACCACTGTCACTCTGGTTTATCCCTTATAGACCTATAGTGTTCCATCTCTCCACTATTGGATGATACCAGTATAATATCCAGATCTATTCTAAATCAGGCCTCAGTTTTCATTCCTCAGTCAGATAGATATAAGGAACACTCCACAATATCATAGGCATGTGTTGAAGGAGAGGAGGCAGTGTCAGAAGAGTTTGAAGCACCTGCTCATGCAACTGACCTTCAAGGAACTTCCAGACTTGTCCAACCTGGTCATCCATATAGCATTTTTATTTCATAATCAATGCCTAAGCTTATGGCCAGGTGGATCAGAGAACATGTCAATGCATGATAAAAAGCTTAGGCTACATGGTTACCTCATATCTTATGGTTAGGTCTTCAGTCCTGTTAAGGCCTAGTAGAAGCTGTCCCTCAAAAGGAGAGTAATTATCTGAGAAAGAAATAGCAAACTTGCTTTAAAATTCTAGAGGCTGACTCTGATTTCTTTTCATTGATGCTGGCTGGAAACTCTATACAACATTCATAGTGGGTGGCAGTATGAAACCTTAGGGAAGAGGTGATGTTGCAGTGGAAATGTGAAGGTCATAAGGCTGGTGAGCCTGGGGAAAGCCAATATTACAGGCTAAGTTCAGAGGTCTTCTACTGGCAGAATTCCTTGTTGGGGGAGGGTCATTCTTTGCTATACAAGGGCCTTCAGATGATCAGATGAAGCCTACCTACATTATGTAGGGTAACCTGTTTTACTTAGACTTCACCTTTTGAAATGTTGATCTCATTGAGAAGATTCCTTCATAGAAAAATCTAGAATAATGTTTGATAAAATATTCAAGTACTGTGATCCAACAATAAAGTTTCATTCTTATTTATGCATCTAAATTACTTCCAGTCTATCAGTTGCAACCAATGTAGTAGCAAAATGTGATGTTTTGTTGAGTGTCTATGTGGTCAAGATCTCTATAGACTATCTTACGGCAGAGAAAAGAAATGACATGGTCCTGAGGCAACACTGTGAGTTCATATTCTTATTCTTGCAGATAAAAATATCATCTCTGGCAATTCTTGAAAATGTGGAGAAAAAGCCATCAGATAGGCCAATACCTGAATTTTAAGTGTCAAGGGTTATATTCAGCTGTTCCAGTAACAACCACAGTTGGTGTCACCAGCTGATTAAATTTGTGACAATCCATATTCTCTAATTCATCTGACTTCTACACAGGTAAAACTGGTGATAACTAAATGGAAATGTGATAGGCATTACCACCCCTGCTTAAGTCTTTTATGGTGGTGTTAATCTCTAAATTCCTCTTATATGCATTATCACTTTGGGGTAAGTAACTTTGAAATGAATGGACATTCTAGGGACTCCCAGTTAGCTGTTCTTACAGCTCACATCTCATGAGTTATTAAGCTGCACTAGTCACACCAGTTTCTAAGTATGACATAATATCAAAGTTTATGGTAAGTATTTAAATTTTTAAAAAATTTATTATAGTAAAATATACGTTACCATTAATTCCTCTAGAAATATTCCTACTCTCTTTGAACACATTCCAGCATTCTTGCCACTTTCTGAAGAAGTAGTTCTGGAAGTCATTTTATAAAAATGATTTATCTATCTATTTATGTATTTATTTGGTACAGGGTCTCACCACACAGCTTGGACTTATAGTGATCTTCCTATCTCAGCCTCCACAGCGTTGGGATTACAGGTGTGTGCCACCACACCTGATTTCAGGGTCCACCATGGTGTGCCTAGAGTTCTGGAGCCAGCGTGGCATGCAGTGCCAGGGGTCAAACTCAGGTCCTTGCACTTACCAGGCAGGTGCTTAGTCTGCCAAGCTATCTCCCCAGCCCTGTAAGTCTTCTTTTATGAATGCTTTCATTGCAATTGCAATATTGTAGCTGCCTATAGGCTGCCACAATAGGCCTATAGGCAGCCACAATATTTCAATTGCAATGAAAGCATTCATAATTTTTTTTTGTATTTTAGGGAAGGGTCTACATGGTGTTCAGGGTCTCACTACTAGATCAGACTCAGTGATCTGCCTGTTTACATCCTTCCAAGAGCTGGGATTACAGGTGCACACCACCATGCCCAGTACCAATTGCCATCTCAGTGCACCCTGAGGGCAGGGTCTTCTGGGTAAGCCCAGGGATTGAACCCCTGGCCTCTCCACCGGCTTGCAGGTTCTTTAATCCGCTGAGCTACTTGGTCAGCCTTTATGTTCTGAATCAATTCAAACATTTTACCTTTCTTGGTCACTTGGACTTTGAGGAAAAGGTAGAAATCTCACAATTCCAGAGCCAGTGAATAAGGTGGATGAAGAGCCAGAATAACGTTTTCATGAGGCTATCTTTTCATTGGATGACAGTCAGCAGAGGGATTCACTGCAGTTTTTATCACACCTCATAAAAGCATTCATGAAAGCGAACATCTAGAATGTGAAAAGAACCAGGCATGGTGGTACATAACTATAATAATACCAGCACTTGGGAAGCTGAGACAGAGGACTGCTGTGAGTTCGATAGCCTAAACTATATAGTAAGACCCTGCCTCAAGGGAGAAAGAAAGAAAGAAAGAAAGAAAGAAAGAAAGAAAGAAAGAAAGAAAGAAAGAGCTGTAACACTTATTACTGAACACACTAAGCCAAATGTTTATCACCTGAGTACTATAAAAAATCCCACTTTGACTAGTGGGCCACAGTGGCATGTTGGGTCCCTAGGAATTGGTGTCAGTTCAGGACCGGTAATTAATAATCCTCAAAAGGTTTGGATATTTTATTTTTCCAATGCACAATCACTCTAGTAAATGGCCATAGGTCCCTTTGGGAAGTATTTGGAGAAAGATTTATGTTATTAACAAGTACAATATTTAGAGCAGTGGTGCAGGCTCCTACCGGAAGGGGACATGACTGTTTCTTAAATCAAGAAGTTCTGGGTCTGTGAAACAACTTCAGTCAGGAAACTAAAAGAAAGGCTCACTGTCCCCACTGAGATGCCTTGAATCACACTTTGGGTAGATCTAGAACTTTTCCTGTCATATAGATCGCACAAGATTCTCTCTATTTTATTCCTAGAGACAGGACTGATGTGCCTGTACATCGATGCTACTATGTTTGATCCTTATTAAGACCAGGTCGGGGCCAGTGGGATGGCTCAGTGGTCTAAAGCGCCTGCTTGGGAAAGCTTGGGCGGCTTCAGGGACCGTGGTTCGATCCCCGGCACCACATGCTGCACCAGCCCTGACGTCAGGGCGTGGGCTGAGCCAGCCATAAAAATGAGTGAATAAGCAAATAAAGGTTATGAAACAAGAAAAAAAAAACATAAAAAAAAGACCAGGTCTACTAACCAAATAAGCTCTTTGAGCCACCTCTAGCTGTGTGAACTGAAACATAAAACTCAAAATCTGCAGATACCCATACCAAGTGACTTTTCCCTATCTACTGTTATATTCTGCCGTCCTTTGTCTAACACCATTATGAGCTATATCTGCAAGTATTTCTCAGACTTTTATCAATATATATTAGCAAACTCTTGCCATGTTTTTGGTATATAAGCTTATTTTCTTCTTGATCATAGTGTGTTCCATCTTAGGGGTCTAGTGGCAATGTGGTGGCTACTGTGGGAAAGGGTTGCAATGGGCATGTCTTTTCAAGGCATCCTCCTGCAGTGAGTTTATTTCAGTATTTTCAAGGAGAGAAAAGCTAATATCACACACTAAAGGGCAAACTACTTCCATTTCTCTCACTTTTTGTAAAGACAGCATCTCCTTATGTACTGTAAGCTGGCCTTGAATTCAAAATGTAGCCCAGGTAGGCCTCACACTCATGGTGATCCTCCTGCCTCAGCCTCAGGGGTGGTGGGATTACCGGCATGTGCCTCCACACCTAGCTGCTCCTTCCTTTCTAAGGGACGCTCAGGGTGAGTTGGTAGTTCCAAATAGTAACTTTCGTCAGGGACTATATATACGTCCCAACTCTAAATTCTAGGACCCCATTCTTTACCAATCAATGTCCTGACTTTCACATAAAAAAATTTATCAAAGACTGTGGATTCACTGCAACTGAACAACTTCTACAATTAAATGTTATTTAATTTTCAGCAATACTAATGTTGTAGTTACAAGAAAATAAGTGCTTCTCTTAGGCATCAGGAAAGCTCTGATTCTCAAACTGTGACTTGAGCTGAGAAGCTAATGGCCTTAATCTTAATCACTTTCTGTTTTTAGGGGCTCAAGAGAATTTCCAACAACCCACCCAACAACACAGCTCTCAGTCATGATTACTGCCACAGTGGTCAAACACAGCACCATTTGTGCTCTCCAGGCATGTGCTTCACCTTCTACTGTGCCAGGATGAATGAACCACAGGTGGACTAATCTGGATCCCACTGCAGGCCAGTGATCACTAGCATCCATTTTTCACTGTCAAAAGAGTTTATTCCTGTGCTCAAGCCCAGAGATATGAACAAACCAATCCCAGAGTCTCACCTTTACAGATACTTTTCCTGGGAGCACTCCTGGTAACAGCTCTATATTAATCTGAGTCCTTTCAAAAGAAAGGATGACACAATACTCTGGACAGGGAGATTTTACTTTTAGTTTTTTTCTGTACAGAGTCTCACTGTGTAGCCTAGGCTGGCCTAGAATGCATGATCTTCCTGCCTGCAACTCCCAGTCCTGGGGTTACAAGTGTATACCTTTCCAACTGGATGAACAGGGAGAATTTAAATTAAGGAATTACCTATAGGAGGTATTTGGAGAGCCAGTGAGATAACACAGTGGACTAAGCATCTGTTTAGGCAAGCTCAAGGACCAGGGTTTGATCTCCAGCATCACAGGCCTTGCTAGCCCTGTCCTTGCACACACTGAGCCAGCTACCGAGACTGGGCATGGTGGTGCATGCCTGTAATCCCAGTTATAGGGAGGCTGAAAACAGGAGGATCATCAGAAGTCTGACTTGCATTGTGAGACCCTATACCAAATAAATAAAAAAAGAGAAGGTATTGGAATAATGAAGGATTGTCTAGTAAGAGGTAAAGAGAACTCTAAAGAATAATCAATAGCATATACAGTATAAGGAACATTAACCATTGCCTGTGTGATAGAATATCTATGAGGTTGCGGTCCATACCTTGAGTCTTGGTTACGTTTCTCTCCTTGCTTGGACAAAATACCCAACGCCCAAAATTAACAAAAGAAAGTTATTTAGCTCACGGTTCCTGGAGGTTTCAGTCCATAATCAGCTGGCTCCAAGGGACAGTGGCATGGCAGAAGGGGTAGTAGTTCCAGGCACAGAAAGTAGTAAGAGCAAAAGAGGGGGAGAGCAAGTCTCTTTCTCTCTCATGTTCTTTTTTTTTAAGGAAAGAAAAGAAAAGAAAAAAAAAACAATTCTCTTTGAATTAAGAGGAAGCAGATGCATACATAGTCCAATGTTCCGCAATTGCAGTGGGCCACCATTGAAACTTGCAACGTTGGAGGCTATTGCTCCAAGCCTCCTACAGCTCATCTCACTAATCTAGCTCCGTGTTTCATACCTTGTAATTAAGCTTTTTTGCTGGGTGATCAAGTGCAAGTCAAAGAAAGACCTGTATAATATAACATTCATCTTTTGTATCTTCCAAGGTCAAATCCCCTCAGGGTTAACTTTGGAACCATATATAGTGCTTTGTAGAACTGTTGTCAGTGTCAGCTTTCAGGTCAAGTCACGGCTGTTGCTTAGCCAGTTTGCTTTCTGTGAAAGTCTGAGAGAATGTTTTTCTCTGGGTGACTCTCCTTAGACACACTATACTTCATTTATCCCTTTTCTCTGAGGTCCCATAA
>PVJA010020394.1:0-37049 GCA_004027025.1 Myocastor coypus | reverse complement strand
AAAAAAAAAAAAAAAAAAAAAAAAAAAAAAAAAAAAAGAGATCCAACAATGAGAAGTGGAAAAAAAAGTCCACTTTTAGGCTTGTCTCTGCTATGTGCAGACAGAGTCCAGATCCATGTTGATTTATCCCAGCAAGCCAGTAGTCTTTTGGTGGGGTGAAGAATCTCAGCAAGCCTGCACCTTTGTGTAGAGAGCAGACTCAACGAGCCTGCAGCGGTCAGTGTATCTTTCATGGGTCTGAGCTGGGAGCTAGCAGCCACTCTTGAGTTCTGAGCTTGGCAGCCTGTCTCCAAGACAGCTGCTACTCAACTACTCTCTCCATGGGGCAACTGAGCCATGAGCCCCCACTGCCAGCTAGTGTAGTCCTGCACAGCCACTGCTCCCCTCCGAGGCTGCATCTCCCTCTGAAGGCCTCTGGGGTCACCCAAAGTCACCATGCATCCTCAGGTTTGAATCTCTCCTCTTGCATGAGTCCCATCTCAGGGAGAAAGTGGTACCAGCCACCTCCTTCTAGATTGAAGTTTCTCTTCATCTCTCCATGGGCTTCCATTCTCACCTCCTTCCTTATCTTGCCCAAGTTGCTACATGTCAGCATCTGAATGGGGACTCTCAAAAAGGCTCTTTCTCCTGCTTACTACCCCATCATCTTGGTATTATTCCATCTGCTTTTCAGTAAGGCTTTTGTTTCAGAACCATTGTTTGTTTATTCACTCATTTTTTTATGGCCAACTCAGCCTGCCCGGAGGGCAGGGCTGGCGCAGCATGTGGTGCCGGGGATTGAACCGTGGTCCCTGAAGCCGCCTAAGCTTTCCCAAGCAGGCGCTTTAGACCACTGAGCCATCCCGCTGGGCCCCCAGTAAGGCTTTTACATTTCTGTGAGCACTATGAGAAATCCCTGCTAAGTACAGTAGATCTATGAGTGCTTTCAGTTCAGCTAGTGAGGTGTCATAATAAGTATTACTTGGACTTCATTCTCTGTGAACTTCCCAGCATCTTGTAGCATATCATCTGCTATAACTTCGAGCATCGAAAAGCACTGCCAATATTCTGTATAATACCTATCACCCTGCCAAGACCCTCACTATATCTTCAGACCTAGTTTTAATATGGGCCATTTGATTGCATGGCCATTTCACAATATTTCAAGTAGTCAAACATGTACTTATGTTACTGTTTTCTTCATCATCTGAATCAAGGAGGTCTTTATTCCCTTTGGCTCCCATATCCAGTGTCAGAATCATATCACCATCCGCCACTCTTCTGTTAGGAAAGCATATATATCACCTTCATCACTCATACATGAATATGTGGTTCACTTTTGACTTCCTCCAAAACTTGTACATCTGATTTTTCATGTGCCACTGTACTGAATTGGTATAATTTTACCAGAAAAACCAAAAGAAAACATTTTTAAACAAATCACGGGTTGATATGGGACTATTAGACCCTATGTGATGCTCAGATAAACACACACAAAATGAAGTTACATGGAGCATAAGGTTAACAATCCCATTTTGCTACTTTTGCACATGTGCACATACATTGCTGTTTGTCATACTAAGAACATAAATTTATAAATTGCTCCCTCTGTCCCTCAGGGAAAAATAATGAGATGCACAGCCAGTTATTATTACACTGCAGTGTAAATCAGTGAAAACAGATGTGCCCATTGGACCCACTATTAAACCTTGGGCTTAAGAAAATCACCTTTAAAGCCGGGCGTGGTGGCACACACCTGTAATCCCAGCACTCGGGAGGCTGAGGCAGGAGGATCAGTGTGAGTTCCAGACCAACCTGGGCTACAAAAGTGAGCTCAAGGCCAGCCTGAACTGCACAGTGAGACCCTGTCTCAAAAAGACAAAAAAAGAAAATCACCTATAGGGGCCCAGCAGGATGGCTCAGTGGTCTAAAGCTCCTGCTTAGGAAAGCTTAGGCGGCTGCAGGGACTGCGGTTTGATCCCCGGCACCACATGTTGTGTCAGCCCTGCCCTCAGGGCAGGCTGAGCTGGCCATAAAAATAAATAAACAAACAAAAGTTCTGAAACAAGAAAAAAAAAAAAATTATAAAAAAAAGAAAAAAGAAAATCACCTATAATTGTGAAGGCATAGGAAAGCTGAATGTGGATCAGTAGTAGGTCACTTGCCTAGCTTACGCAAAGTACTGTTTAATCCTCAGAACTAGTAAGGGTAGGGGAGTTGTTATGGTTTATGTCTAGTTGTCCCCCCAAAGACTTATGCAATCATCAGGTGAGGACTTCTATAGAATGAGACTTGACTCATGAGTCACTGGGATTATGTGTTTTAGTACTGATGGGATTATGGGTCTAAGTACTTTTGGGATTATAGGTGTAACTTAAGGCGGATAGGCTGAGGTGGAGAGACTGAATGTAATATAAAGACAGATAAGAGTTAGGCTGTTGCTCTGCTGCCGATTGGTCCGTTGCCTCTGTTGCCACTGTCGCTGTTCTGCCACCATGAATTGCTGCTCTCTGCCATGTGCCTCTCTGCCTTGGATCCAGCTGAGTATGGACTGAAACCTCCAGTATCTGTGAGCTAAATAAACCTTTCCTTCCTTCGTTTTGGGTGTTGGGTATTTGATCCAGCAACGAGTAAAGAGTAACTAAGACAGGAGTCAAGGTCAGATAGAAAAGAAAAGTGCAGGGGGCTGGGGAGACAGTTCAGTAGAATAAGCACTTGCCTGGCAAGCCCAAGGGCCTGAGTTCAGTCCCTGGTCCCCCACCCCACCCCCAAAAAAGGTGCAAAGAACTGGTTCTCAGAAATTATACCAATAAAGCTAGGTATGGTGGTGCATGCCTATAATTTCAGCCCTCAGGAGGATCGTTTCAGGTTTAAGACCAGCCTGGATGACAAACTCAGCTTAAGGCCACCCCTGAACTGCATAGTGAACAGTCTCAAAAAGAAAAAAAAAAAAAAAAAGTATTGAGATATCGAGGAGGCATTTATACTGTATTAAAGTATCCTTGGAAACCCTTCAAATGTATGAATTGGAAGAGCATTCTAATCAAGTACAAAGGCATTTTTCTTTCCTGTGTGGAAAGTGTGTTTTTAACAAATTAAGAAGGCTGGCCTGATAGCTCAGCAGACCAAAGCTCCTGCTTAGGGAAACGCAGGGACCAGGGTTAGTCTGCGTCATACTGTGCTGGCCCCGCCCCCAGGGTGTGCTGAGATGGCAGTTGAGACAGGATGTGGTGGTGTGCCTGTAGTCCCAGGGTTTGAGAGGCTGAAAACAGTAGGATCACTGTGAGTGTGACCTGCATAAAGACCCTGTGGACCCTGTGCTAAATACATTTTTAAAAAATTGATAAAGAGGGCTGGGGAGATAGTTCCGTGGCACAAGTGCCTGCCTGGCAAGTTTAAGGTCATGAGTTCAAACCCTGGTCCCGCAAAAATAAATAAATGAATGAATGAATGAATGAATGAATGAATGATAAAAAGGTAGTCTAAACAGCTAAATTAGATAGAAATAGGTACTCAGAGGAAGTGCATCTCTAGAAGGCCAGGCTTTAGAGACAGCCAGTAGTTAGGCTCCCTGCCTCCCTGAGGGATAAGCAGAAACCTGGAATCGTACAATTAGCATCACCTAGTCCAGGAAGTACAGCTAGGTACCATTAGTGGCTCAAGTGGCAAGCAAGCACCATTCCTCCCTCAAAACATCTTTGTTCTTCCCAGGTACCCTTGCTACCTGAATCATTTCCTTATTGGATTAATACTAGCTATGTAATTATATGTATAATCCTATAGGTTGATAGCAGTTTGAGTCCATATTGTGACTTTGCTGTCTAAATTTTTCTGGACCTAGAGCCTTTGTAGCAACCCACTTGTGAGACCCTTTCTGTCTCTCAGGAACTATCCCTCAATAAAACCTTCAATGTTTTCTTTTGTTTTTATTTATTTACTTTCTTTTATGAAACCAGGGATTGAATTTAGGACCCTGCACTTGTGCACCTGAACTATCTCTCTGGCCCCTGAGCTATCTCCTAGGCCCCTCAATTTTATTTACTTACTTAATATTATGGCCAGCTCAGCCTGCCCTGGGGTTGTAGCTGGTGCAGCATGTGGTACTGGGGATCAAACCATGGTCCCTGTGGTTGCCTAAGCTTGCCTAAGGAGGCACTTTAGACCGCTGAGCCATCTCTCCAGTCCCGAAACTTTCAATGTTTTAAATTTTATATGTTGGTACAGTCTTATTACGCAGCTCACTCATAGGGATCTCCCTGTTTTCAGACGCTCCAGTGCTGGGATTACAGGTGTGCACCACCATACCCATTCTTGGTGGTGGGGTGGAGCAGGCATGGTATGGGTTATCAGTGGTTGAACCCTGGCCCTCCCACTGAACTATCTCTGTGGCTTTGCTTTTTTTTTTTTTTTTTAAGTCTATGTATTTTAACCTAGTTTTGAAGTATGTAGCTCAGGCTGCCCTCAAACTCATGGCTGTCCTCCTAACCCTGCTTTTGGAGTGCTGGGATTACAGGAATGCACCATCATGCCCAACTTAATCTTTCCTATTTTTATTTTTTTTATTTATTTTTTTCTTGTTTCAGAATTTTTGTTTTTATTTATTTATTTATTTTTTTAATGGCCGGCTCAGCCTGCCCTGAGGGCAGGGCTGGCCCAGCATGTAGTGCCAGGGATCGAACCGTGGTCCCTGCAGCTGCCTACACTTTCCTAAGCAGGCGCTTTAGGCCACTGAGCCATCCTGCTGGGCCCTCTTTCCTATTTTTAACCTCCATTATTCCTTGAAATTCATTTTTGAATTCAGAGAACATAAACTCAGCACATCTGGGATCTAGCAAGTTGTTATACAGCATGAATTATATTTCTCCTTTATCAGTAGCAAAATCCCTTAGACACACAAGCATTTAACCACCTATATTGTACAAAAGTTCATATACATGATCTAAGCAGATTGAAATATACAGTAAATATTGAAAATTTTATTACAGTAAGAATTATTGCCAGGGCTGGCTAGATCAGTCAGCTAAGGCACCTGCTTAGGCAGGTGCAGAGACAGGGGTTCAATCCCCAGTGCCATGCTGGCCCCGCCGCCAAGCACACTGTGACAGTGAATGAGGCTGGGTGTGGTGGCGCACCTGTAATCCCAGCACTTGGGAAACTAAAAATGAGTATCACTGCAGACCAATCTGTGTGTGTAGTGAGAGCCACTGTGCTAAATACATTTTAAAAAGCCATATTGCCATTAATTCCATTGCTCGTATCCCATCATTCTTGCCAGTTTTTTCAGGACTTTTTTTTTCCCTGCTGTCTCAGGCTGCCATAATGGCAGGCCTGGTGCAGTTTATGGAGCTGGCAATGGAACTGCAGTCCTTTGCACCTCACTGAGTTTGCTAAGCAGGCTCATTAAACAACCGAGTTAGCCTGGAAGGTCCCTCTTGCCAGCTTCTGAAGCAGTTCTGAAGTCCTCTTCTGTGGGGATGTTTAGTTGCCTATTGTGACTACCTTGATGTCCTGCAGTGCTTCAGAATGTTTACATTTATGATTGTTTTGACTTTGGGAATGAACCTGAAAGTTGTAGCACAGTGAATGATGTAAATGGGAAGTCACGTTTCAGGGATCCTACCTTTCCGATCTGACCCCTCCATAGGCCTCGGATCCCATGCCAGTTCCTGCAGGGTCATAAAAGTCCACAAACTCTACTGCCTGACAGGTGCAGAGGAGCTCCTCACTACCAGAAATCAAACCTCAGCCCAACCCTTCAGTCCCACCCCAAAACTGAGTGTTTAAAGCCCCAGGATCTGGCTAGCAAGATAACTCAACAGTCTCAAGTACCTGCTTAGGCAATTGCAGGGACTGCAGTTTGATCCTTGGCACCACATGCTGCACCAGCCCCACCCCCAGAGCAGTCTGAGCTGGCCATAACATAAAGCCCCAGGACCCTCAGAGCATAAGCTCTTTCCACCCGCTCACTCCCACCCTGTGGAGGGTACTTTGAATTTCCAGTAAATCTTTGATCTGTGTCCCTTTTGGGTGTTTCAGTCAATTCTTAGTTGGGGTTAGCAAGGACCTGGACAAGTCACCCAATCGGGTAACATTTTCTTTTCTTTTTGTTTTTGCAGAACCAGGGCTTGAACTCAGGTTCTTGTGCTTGCCAGGCAAGTGCTTATTCTACTGAGCTATCACCCCAGCCTCGATTGGGTAACATTTTCTTGGCAAGCAGGCCAGGAGAAAGGACCCTTTTTGGAAACAATTTTCTTTGTTCTCTTTTGATAAGGCCTTTTTATGTTGTATAAACCAGAATGAACTCCCTAGGTAGTCCACACTAGACTCAAACTCAAGGGAGCCCTCCTCCTTCAGCCTCCTGAGTAGTAGGGTTACAGGTGTGTGCCACCACACTGGTTGTCTTTTCTCTCCTGTTTGTTTCTTGTTGCTCACTGGGGACAGATGGCCTAGTTCAAACCCTTTCCAGCGGTTGAGGAACTCTCATAACAGTAACTCAGTTGTGGAACAGGGAGCATGTTAGGCTCTGCTGGGCACAGGACCACTTGCACGCTGCACACAGGGCTATACTGTGTGACCTGATGTTTACAGTCTTTTCCTTGTTACATCTGCCCATCATGACTAGGCAGGTGGTAGACCAGCTCTACGATCTAGTATCACTCATTTTCTGCCTTCAAGGATGCTTTGTTTCCACACATTCCTTGCGCTACCTTCCTCAGGTCTCCAGTTTCTATGTAGGTAATTGTAGGTCCTTTTTTATTTATTTAGGTGATAGTTCTTATTTTCTGTTGACTCCCTTATCTGAGGCAGCTCAGACCTAGTTCACCTTCAAGATACCTTTGGAAAAGGATACCCCCACTGTAAAATTTGCAAATTCTGAACTTGGAGGGATTTGGTCAGTAGGTCAGAAAATCTGGAAGAGATTTCCCTAGGATCTACATGACCATAAATGCCCACAAAGTTATCTGAGATGGTGTAGCCAATCATGGAAAGGTTCAGATGTGACATGCAGTGTGTCTTTGTCCTGGCCTCTCAGGGGTACATCTCCACAGTAACTAATGACTTTAGGGCCTTTTTTGGACTTCCTGTAGAAGAGGCTGTGAAAGGCATCTTAGAGCAAGGATGGCAAACAGACTCCACCACGAGAATGTTTCTAAAAAGCCAGTTGCAGATGCCCTGGATGACTTCTTTAATAGAATTACTCCCCTTGGGGCCCAGCAGGATGGCTCAGTGGTCTGAAGCGCCTGCTTAGGAAAGCTTGGGCAGCTGCAGGTACCATGGTTCGATCCCTGGCACCATGTGTTGCGCCAGCCCTGCCCTCAGAGCAAGCTGAGCCAGCCATAAAAATAAATAAACAAACAAAAGTTCTGAAACAAGAAAAAAAATTAAAAAATATTAAAAAAAAAATTACTCCATCAGAGACTGCCTCGGTCTTGCCAACCCCTAAAAAGCAGCAGTTAGCAGGCTGATTACATGGCTTTCCTTGAAAATACTTATTGAGTTAGGACCCCCTTCAGAATCCTGTATACTGACAAGAGAAATGTAACCTTTTTATTTCCAATTTACTGGATGAAGCACCTCAGCATTCCTTACAGAATGTGATCAAATGAACACATAAAGTATATTATACATACCATCTTTAAACATTATGCTGAGCACTTGAGGCAATTCTTTTTTTGTTTGTTTGTTTTGTGGAACTGGGGATTGAACTCAGGTCCTTGTGCTTGCCAGACAAGAACTTATTCTACTGAGCTATCTCCCCAACCCCACTTGAGGCAATTCTGATTTCATAACATGTAACAATTTGCACTGTTACTATTAAATAGGCAGTTCACATTCCCTGGTGACTTAGAAATAAGCTCTCCCACCCCAGCACATGCTACACCACCTCTCGGGCCCACATGGGCAGTGGTGGTGCTCTCTCTGGAGCTGGCAGAGGACTGCACCCCCTTGCCCGCAGTACCTGAATTGCTGGGAGTGCGCAATCCACCCTTGGGAAAATAGGCTCTCCTGAGAACTGCTAAGGTAGAGTACTAAAACATAGCTGCACAACAAATGGACACTGCCTAAGTGAAGCAGTTTGTTACTGTTACAATCTTTTCCAATCCTGAGCTAGTGAGATAGCTCAGTGGACTAAGCACCTGCTTAGGCAAGCACAGGGACCAGGATTTGATCCCTGGTAACTCAGGCAGCAGTGGACCTGCCTGCCCCAACCCCCTAGGCACATTGAGCCAGAGAAGGCCACCTAGACCAGGCATGGTGATACAAGCCCATAACCCCAGCACTAAGGAGGCTGAAAACAGGAGGACCACTACAAGTTCAAGCTGCACGGTGAGACCCTGTATCAAATACATAAAATAACAAAATAATACATTTGTTTCCAGTCTCCAGAGCAGGGCTTGCCATGACAATGCTACTTAGGGTGCTAATGAGAAGTACTAAGTGCTAACACCTCCTGTCATAGGAAGGGACAAGTATGGGATGTGTGATGTGACGTGGTAAAAGAAGCCATTGAGTTAAGTGACACAGTCATACAGTTCTCCTGCAGCCTGTTGGTTGCCTCTATTTGTTTCACGTTCTGCCCTTCAGAGAAATATTGAACAAGTCTTCATTGTGTGATAGCCCCAACTGTTTGAAGTTACTGTATTTTCAAATTAAGGTATCCCCTACATCATTTATTCTGCATTTGTTCAACATTTAATTGAGCTTTCAAAAAATAGTGATGCATGTGTATCTAGTAATATACTGATTCTGGAGTGAAAATATGAATATATATATATATATATATATATATATATACACACACACATATATATATACTTTTTTTTTTTTTGAGACAGAGTCTTGCTGTGCAGTTGAGCTCACTTTTTTTTTAAAGGTTTTTGTTTGTTTGTTTGTTTTTATGGCTAGCTCAGCCTGCCCTGAGGGCAGGGCTAACGCAGCATGTGGTGCCGGGGGATCAAACCACGGTCCCTGCAGCCACCTGCAGGCGCTTTGGACCACTGAGCCATCCTGCCGGGCCCCTGAGCTCACTTTTGTAGCCCAGGCTGATCTCGAACTCACATCGATCCTCCTGCCTCAGCCTCCCAAGTGCTGGGATTACAGGCATGCGCTATTGCACCCAGCTAGTGCCGGGTTTAGAGGCATGCACCACTTAAGCTGTCTTGTTGTTCATCCTCCACTCTACATACAGGTCATAGATCACCCTAAATACTTTTAGCCTTTGGGTAATGTCACTTTTCTGTATCTTAGACTTAGATGCAGATACATCCTTTTCTAGTACAAGTCTCTCTACACCAACCTGAATCTATATGTGCTTCAACAGGCCCAGCTACACACAAGAATTCCAGCTTCCACTATGGAATACCGGATCCTTCGCCAACCTCAAGCCCTAGGAAACTGCCACTAGTCTAGAACTACTACTGAGCTATCTCCTCAGCTCCTCTTGTTCTTCCTTTAAGAATTTCACACAACAGTGCTGGGTATGGTTTAAACTTTTCTTTCACATCTAGATAAGACTATTTTTCCCCATATACATTTTCTATGTTCTCATTTACTTTCAAACACATTAATATTAAAACATGAAATACTAGGAATAAAAAAATATGGGGTCCAAAACCACAGTCTGAGGTAGCTGACAGCACAGGCTGCACATCACCCCTGAACCTCAGCAGCAAGCTTACGTGGCAACAGGCAGACACTGCCAGGCCACTCGAGGCTCAGGATCCTGGGCTCCAGGCAGCTCTCAGCAGCACACTGACCCAACACAAGACACACCGTCCAGATGGAAGCCCAGCTGGCCTCTGAGCAAGGCAGGTCCAGCCCAGAGACAGTGGTCCTCTCCACGTAGCTCAGTGATGTTTGGAGATTAATACTGAAAACTACGCTTGGTCTGGATGTCATCCAGAATCTGCTGCAGCTCCTCATCTTCAAATCGCCCCTCTAGGCTGTAAAAGACCAGAATGAGGTAATGATCAGCATTCTCTTCATGTTTCCCTTAAATATGGCAATCTTGCTACCTCAGACTGAGTGCAGAGATTACAAGCGTATCCTACGACGCCGTCTTATGGTTTGTCTACATGTCACCCCAAAGTGTCTGTGGTCAGAGTTTTTATACAGATAGCTGAATCCATGGGTGACTGACTCATAGATTAAGGCTGAGTGAGTGAACCAGTTTGCTGATTGGATTGGCACCACCCTAATCCCAGCACTGGATAAATGGGCAGAAAGGTCTGTTTCACTTTCTTTCCTTCCTCTCCCTCTCACCATCCTTTGTCTTACTGCCTTCCAGACACCATGAAAATCCCCCTTTTGCTTTTTTTACTGTCTTCCATGACCATGAACGGATGTCCCTCTGCCATGCCATCTTGCCTGGAGGCAGCTGACTATGGACTACAACCTCTACAACTGGAAGCTACATAAATTCTTCCCCCTTTAACTTTGGGTGTCAGGTATTTTGTTTCAACAAGGAAAAAGAAGCATCTAAGACACCCAACTTTTTTTTTTTTTTTTTTTTTTTTTTAACTTTATGTTATGGCCCACTCAGCCTGCTGTGGGGCTGTGGCTGGCGCAGCATGTGGTGCCAGGGCTCGAACCATGGTCCCTGTGGTTGCCTAAGCTTGCCTATGCAGATGCTTTAGACCACTGAGCTATCCTGCTGGCCCCAACACCCAACTTTTTGAAGCATGTTCCTATGTGAGTACCACTTACCCACTTAACCTCTACCTTTACTCTTATGTTTTTTGAGACAGAGTCTCATGTCGTTCAGGCTGGTCTGGAATTTGTGGCAATCCTCCTGCCTTACTCAGCCTCCAAAGTGCTGGGATTGCAAACGTGCGCCACTATGCTCTGCTACCTTTACTACAAATCCCTTTTCTCTTATAAAAACTTACAAACTTTTTTTTTTTTTTTTTTCTTTTTTTGCAGGACTGGGGATTGAACTCAGGCCCTTGCACTTGCCAGGCAAGTGCTTATTCTACTGAACTATTTCCCAGGCCCTACAAACTATTTTAAACATAGAAAACAGCACTCTAGCACATCTCCAGCATCACTCCCTTTTTACTTTGGGACAAAGTCTTGCTGAATCCCTCAGGCCCACCCCAAGCTTGTCTGCCTTCTCCAACCACTCAGGTAAGAAGGATTATGGGCATGTGCCATCATTTGCAGCTCCACGCAGTCTGTGCTGACTGTACCGATGCTGCGTGTATCCATAGTGCATACAGCTATGTTCTTTAAATCTGTCTTCCAACTTCTTCATTTCTGTGGTCCTGAGCACTCAACCCAAGGCCTTTGAACTGAGCTACACCTTTAGTCCATTTCCTTTTTCCTTTTTCTTTTTGAGACAGGCTCTCATTTTGGAGTCCAGGCTGATCTCAAACTGAATTTCCTGTGTCAGTCTCTGGAGTGCTGGGATTATAGGCATGGACATTACCCAGCTTTTACTGTTTATTTTGAGATAGGTTCCTATTAAATTGCCCAAGCAGGGCTCCCACTTGATATCCTCCTGCTTCGGCCAGAGTGCTGGGTTTACAGGAATGAGTCACTACATCCAGCTACTTGTATCATTATTTTTTTTTGGGGGGGGGGGCAGATAGCTCAGTAGTCTAAGGAACTGCCTGGCAAGCGCAAGGTCCCAAGCTGGATCCCTGCTACCACGAAAACAAAACAAACAGAAAAGCAAAGCACATTATTTTTTTGGTGTGGAGATGGACTCCACAGCTTCACACATACAAGAGCTCCACCAGTGAGCTACAGCACCAGTACTATTTTATTATTTTTGGTGCTGGGGGTGGAACTAGGGTCCAATGCATATTAAAAAACCACTCTACTCCTAAGCTATACTTAAGCCTCACTTAAATTTTGTAAGATAGGTCAACATACTGTAGGTACACCCCTATAGTTTTTTCTCTTAAGGTACCAGAAATTGAACTCAGGACCCTGCACTTACCAGACTGGTCTTTGTGCCACTGAGCTATATCACCAGCCTCATTTCTGCATGTGTCAATATTACTCCAGTTCATTATTTTACTACTGTATAATAAACACTATATGACAACTCATTTAACCACTCTGATGATACCCAATTCCTGCTATCACTAAAAATGAAGCAACAAAGTAGAAATACATATAAGCCAGTAAGGGATGTACATCCTGAACACACACACAAGCTGCTCTCCAAAGTGACTGCATTAATTTGCGCTTCTATCATCAATGCACAAGGGCCTCAGCTATTCTGCATTTGTGCTACCAGTATGGGACAGAACCATCATTTTCACACACTGTTAGAAAGGCACTCTCATTCAATGTCCACCACATCTACTCAAATTTTATTTATTTATTTTTTTTAATCTTTTTTTTTTTTTTTCCTTGTTTCAGAACCCCTGCCTGTTTATTCACTCATTTTTATGGCTGGATCAGCCCAACCCGAGGGCAGAGCTGGTGTAGCATGTGGTGCTGGGGATCCAACCGTGGTCCCTGAAGCTGCCCAAGCTTTCCCAAGCAGACGCTTTAGACCACTGAGCCATCCCGCTGGGCCCCTACTCAAATTTTAAATGCAAGCTTTTTTAAAAAAAATTTATTTATTTTTTTCTTGTTTCAGAACCTTTGTTTGTTTATTCACTCATTTTTATGGCCGGCTCAGCCCACCCCGAGGGCAGGGCTGGCGCAGCATGTGGTGCCGAGGATCGAACCGGGGGTCCCTGAAGCTGCCCAAGCTTTCCCAAGCAGGTGCTTTAGACCACTGAGCCATTCCGCCAGGCCCCAACGCTTTTTATTTTTGAGATAAGGTCTTGCTGTGTAGTTCCAGCTGGCCTTGTACTCACAATGTAGCCCAGGTTAGCCTTAAATTAGTATTTATCCTCCTGCCTCAGCCTTTGGAATGCTGGAACCACAGGAGTGTACCACCACATCCACTCCTCATATGCCTTTTAGACACAGTAATTTTGTTTCTAGTAACTTATTCAATATACACAGAACTTTCCAAAACTGGTACTAACCTTGGGATAAGAGCCTTGGACTCCTCAGCAGTCTCTGGGCAAAGGTTGGCTAAACAGGCCAACTCAAACTTATGCAGCTTTTTCTGGAGCAGCAAACTGGTCACAAAAGAAATTAAAACAAATTAATGAAAAAAAAAAACTGAATAAAAGGGACCAAATGCAGCTACAGGAAAGGAAGGTATCTTGTTTATGGTCTTACACGCAAGCTGGAGAATCCTGTGGTGAAAACATTTCCTACCTTACATGGGGAGCCACACTGAGTAGGCAGCCCACGGGAACCAAAGATAAGAGGAGCAGCTGCTGTACCATGCGGGAAAACCAGACTCCTCAGGGTCCAGGTCACCTTTTCTTTGAGAAATGACTTAGTGGCCCTCTGCCCACTTAACTATTCCTCTTTCTCATATCCTTTGTTATTATGTTTGTGTAAATACATGGTGTCAGATGTCCCTAGTCTGCTGGGTGTTTTGACGTGGGAGTAACTACCTTTTAAAATAATCTAACACATAGGGGCTGGGGAGATAGCTCCATGGCACAAGTGCCTGCTTGGCAAGTGCAAGGTCTTGAGTTCAAACCTCGGTCACACACACACACACACACACACACAAAATAAATGAATAAAATAAAATAAAATAAAATAATCGAACACAAATGAATATAGCTAACCTTGCTTCATAAAAATCTATCATAAAATATCTTATTTAAAAGTACTAGTAATGCTCAGATTGTATAAAAGACCGCTGTAAATACAAATACTATCTTTGATCCCTATGCCAGCTACACCCCTGGGGTACGATGAACCGACTGAGATTGGGCATGGTGGCACTCACCAGTAATCCCAATGCTTGGGAGGCTGAACATAGGAGGGTCACCGCAAATCCAAGCTGTGTAATAAGACCCAGTATAGCCTGTACTAATTAAAAAAAAAAAAAAGTACTATCATGGACAGCGTACTTGCATACCACATACCAGGCCCTAAAGTACAGTCTTTAAAGAATACAAGGGCTGGCAGTATAGCTCAGCAGACTAAGTGCTTGCTTAGGGAAGCGCAGGGGCCACAGTTCAATTCCTGGCCCTGCTGCCGTGCTAGCCTTGCTCTCAGGTGTGCTGAGCCCGTGATGGAGTCCAGGTGTGGTGGTATGCACCTATAATCCCAGCACTTAGGAGGCAGGAAACAGGAGGATCAGTGTGAGTCAGAGCTGTGTAGGGAGACCTTGCACAGAAAAAGGAAAGAAGGAAGGAAAGAAGGAAGGAAGGAAGGAAGGAAGGAAGGAAGGAAGGAAGGAAGGAAACCAATTGGTGTGGTGGCACATGCCTGTAACCTCAGCACCCAGAGGCTGAGGCAGGGAGACAGGAGAATCAAGAGTCTCACTTTCATGTAACTATTTCTTAGAATATAGCCTACCTATGATAAATCTGACTTCAGAGAGACCTATTTAGGTTTCTAATGGCAGCACACACCTGCAAGGCCAACACATAGCTGGAGCAGCAGTTTTCAAGGTCCAGGCCAGGACTGACTATATACTGAGATCTTGTCTCAGAGAATCTGTCTTGGGCCAGGGATGTAGCTCAGTGGTGCAGTGCCTACCTGGCAAGTATGAGGCCCTGAGTTTGACTCCAGTACTGAAAAAAATTCTACTTTTTGAACACACTTATAATCTTAAGTGGGCCATCTGATTGAGCCCTGCAGGTCAGGATCACTGGGTAACATAAGACCTTGTCTTAAAAGAAAGGAAAAAAAAAAAAAAAAAAAAAAAAAAAAAAAAAAAAAAAAAAAAAAAAAAAAAAAAAAAAAAAAAAAAAAAAAAAAGAAAAAACAAACAAACAATGAGTGGTACACACTTGTAATCCCAGCACTCTGTAAGGCTGAGGCAGGAATGCTACTGCAAGTTTGAACCCAGTCAGGGCAGTTTAGCCACTACCAAGACTCTGTACCAAAATAAAAAATAAAAAAGGAGAATCAAGAGTCTCACTTTCATGTAACTATTTCTTAGAATATAGCCTACCTATGATAAATCTGACTTCAGAGAGACCTATTTAGGTTTCTAATGGCAGCACACACCTGCAAGGCCAACACATAGCTGGAGCAGCAGTTTTCAAGGTCCAGGCCAGGACTGACTATATACTGAGATCTTGATGTATAGAGATGTATCTCAATGTCTCCAGCCCTTTTTTTCAACCCCTGGTTTTTGGTGGTATGAAGGATTGAACTCAGGACCTATTTCACTGAGCTATCTCCCTGGCCCATTTTTTGTTTGTTTTTGTATCATAATATACTTAATTATTGGTAAATGTTTAGATCAGCAATGGTAAATATCATTTTAGAGCTTTCAATGATAACAGCCTGGGAATCCAGCTTGGTGTTCAGGATATTTTCCCCAGCTTTGATACCTAGCAAGAAAAAAAGGGCTGAGGGGTGTACAAAGTAGAGGGCTTGCCTAGCGTAGGAGGCCCTGGGTTCAATCCATAGCCCAGTACCACAGAAAAAGAGAAAAGCAACGAGCAGAGCTTGCTGAAGAGCTCACTGAAAGGGGCTGAGGGCATAGCTCAGTGGTGCAGCATGTATCAACTCAGCATACTGGAGGCGTGAGATTCAATCCTAGAACCCAAAGCCAAAACAAAAAATACAATGGTGGGGCTGGGGAGATAGCTCCTTGGCACAAGTGCCTGCCTGGCAAATGCAAGGTTGTTGAGTTCAAACCCTGGTCCTGAAAAAAAAAAAAAAAATACAGTGGTCACTTCACGCTCACTATTCTTACTGTATGTACTGCAGTATGTGGGGAGATGATAAATGTACATAATACACTTTCACTGTGGATTTTTGTTTTTAGGCAGTCTTGCTATGGGCAGTCAAGCTGCCCAAATGCACAGTGATTTTCCTGTAGGATCCTCCTGAATACTGTGACTTTCAGCTGTGCACTACCTCACCTATCTAGTTCTTGGGATTAAACCTAGGGCCTTGAACACCAGGCAAGCACTACCTCTGAGCTATAGCCCTTTTCTAATTTCATATTGTGCCGTGTCTCGCTAAATTGCCCAGCCTGACCCCAAACTTGTAATTCTTCTGCCTCAGTTTCCCCAAGTACCTGGGATTATAACCATGAACAGCAGTCCTCTGCTATTTTGCAGTTCAACTTTCACAGGATCAGTTCCATGAATTTTCAAAAAAAGATTAACCTAAATATTTATTGTAGTGGCTGACAAGATAGCTCAGCAGTCTAAAACGCCTGCTTAGGCAAGCTTAGGCAAATTTAGGCAACCGCAGAGACCGTGGTTCAATCCTCTGCACCACATGTTGTGCCAGCCCCACCCCCAGGGCAGGCTGAGCTGCCCATAACAAATAAATAAATAAATAATTGATTTATTGCAGAGTTTTCACTATATTATTGGATTTTGCAGTAGTGTACAATGCTATGTATTTATATGCGTAGTATTTATGGTTTTAATGATTTGGGCATAAAATAATTTTAAAATATGTAAAATATATTAAGATGGTAATTCTAACATACTAAAGGAATATTAAATATAAATAACTTAGTTATATTTCTTTAGTGGAATGCATACTGTACCACTCAGTATATGTATGTTGTTAAGATTACATAAGTTTACAAGTTTAAAACAGTTCAGAGGGCAGACCAAATAGCTCAGTGGATTAAAGCACCTGCTTAGGCAGATGCAGCAGCCCAGTTCGATTCCTGGCAGCTGTGCCGGCCCTACCTGCCAGGTGGGAGTGCTATTAGCGACTGAAGCCAAGCATGGTGGCACCCACCTGGAACCTCAGCTCTGATCACCAGGAGTCCAATTTACATGGTGAAACCCTGACATCTGGTAGACCCTGTAGACCCTTACTAAAAAGTACAGAAAAAGAGAAAGAAAATGGTTAAGAACTTTGTTTTTTAAAGTGTGGGAAAAGTTTATAAGAGTGTGGGAAGGGGCTGGGGAGATAGCTTGCCTGACAAGCACAAGGACCCTGGTTCGATCCCCAGTATCACATGCCATGCCAGTAATCCCAGTGCTGGGGAGGCTGAGACAGGAGCATCACTACAAGTCCAAGCTATGTAGCAAGACTCTGTGCCAAATAAATAAAAGATTTTGTTTTTAAAGTGTGGTAAGGGTTTCGAAAGCCAAAAAAAATACATATATACACATACATACATACACACACACATACTAAAATAAAACATCACTACCTCACTGAGCCTTAGTTATCGTGGGGGTGTCTGGAAAGTACCCTTTGCGATGTGAGGGACCAGTGTACCACTATACACAGTCTTATAAACAATTTCAAAGGGGCTGGGAAGATAGCTCCATGGCACAAGTGCCTGCCTGTCAAGTGCAAGGTTGTGAGTTCAAACCCCAGTCCTCCACCCCCCCCCCAAAAAAAAAACAATTACAAATATTTTGAGTGTTCAAATCCAAGGATTCTCACATGGTAGACAAGCATTGTATCATGGAGCATGTTATACCCAAGGCTCCCATTTTTGAATTTTTGACAGATACACTATTCCTACTGAATGCAGAAACGACGCTGAGGAAAGAAGGACTGGAATCTGCTTGGATACCTTGCAGTCAATTAATGCCAACTTGCCCTGGGCACTCACCTGCGGACACTGGCAATGGTCTCTCTGTTTTTGAAACGACTGAATCGAGCTGTGTAGTTCAGTGTTTTCATGAAGACCCCTGAGAGCTCCTGCTCGTCCTCTGCACTTTCGTTCTGCTGCTTCCGATGCTCCAGAAGCATGTGAACTTCTGAATTCAGAAGGGTCTCAGCGGTTTCAAACTCTGTTGTGAGAAGCCAAAATGTCAGCTGAATATAGCCCTTCAAAAGCTAGCTGTTGAAGGTTTTTGTCTCAGTATCTCCAACTTCACGCTCATCCATACTTTGTGGGCTCAGGAACATAAGAGCTCTACAGGATGCTAACACTGAGCTCATGTCTGACAACAATGGACCTCACCTGGACATGCAATTAACCAAACATGATTCTCCCAATCAGGCTAGTTACTGATTTCCAGTCAGAGCACATCAACGATGTAGAAGCCCATAACCCCCAGGAAGAAAACTCAGCGACACAAGCACCTGCCTGGCAAGTGCAAAGCCCAGGTTTTTGTTTTTTTTTAAATTTTCTTGTTTTTGTTTATTTATTTTTATGGCCGGCTCAGCCTGCCCTAAGGGCAGGACTGGCGTAGCATGTGGTGCCGGGGATCGAACTGTGGTCCCGGCAGCCACCCAAGCTTTCCTAAGCAGGCGCTTTAGACCACTGAACCATCCTGCCAGGCCCAAGGCCCAGGTTTTGATCCCTGGTACAAGAAAAGGGTCTAAACACCTACCTGGCAAGCACAAGGCCCAGAGTTCAATCCCTGGTAATGCATGCTCACTCCAGAACCCTAGCCCTGAAACCAGGCATAATGGCACAAGTCTGTAATCACAGCATTTGGGAGGCTGAGAGAAGAGGATCGAAGAGTGCAAGACCAAAGTGGTCTTGGGCTACCAAAGTGAGCTCAAGGTCAGCCTGAACTGCACAGTGAGACCCTGTCTCAAAAAGAAAAGAAAAGAAACAAAGAAAAAAAAAGATTAACTTAAAAGAAAAATTTTAAAAAAATTATTTTTAAGTGGATGGGGCAAACCCAGCTCTTTCTCACAAAGCTACAGCCTGGCCCTTTTTATTTTTTAAGACAGAGCCCTGGTAACTTGGCCAGGTTGGGCCTTGCTATCCACCTGTTTGTCTCCTAGAGTGTTGGGATTACAGGTGTACTCCATCATGGATGGCTGAACTCATGTTTACACTTCCACAGTGCTTTACTTTGGGGGATTTTCTGGTCTGGAAATTGAACTTAGGACCTTGTGCTTGCCAGGTAGGTTCTGTGCTGCTGAGCTACATTCTCAGCCTAACATGACTATGATGCCAACCAACAGGCTTTAATTTTTGTTTTGTCTCGAGATAGGATCTCACTGTGAAGCAGTTCAGGCTGGCTTTGAACTCAAAACGATCTAGCCACCTCAGCCACTCAAATGCTGGGATTACAGGAATGTACCACTAGGCCCAGGGGTTAATTTTAAGAATTGTTAGGTAGGCATGGTAGTGCATGCCTGTAATCAGCATTCTGGAAGGCTAAGGCAGGGGGCCTCAAGTTCAGGCCCTGCCTGGGCAACTTAAGAGATCCTGCCTCAAAATTTAATAAACTGAAGCACCTGCCTGGCAAGCGCAAGGTCCTGAATTGGATCCCGGGTACTAAATAATAATAATAATAATAATAATAATAATAATAATAATAATAATAATAATAATGATAACAACAACAACAACAATGAAAGAGCTGAGCATTTAGCTCAGCGTGATGGTCCCGAGTTCGCTCCCGAGTATCAACAAGTACAAAACAGTGCCCAATAAAAATAGGGGCCATAGTGAAGAACATCCAAAATTACTTGCAGTTTGGCATTTGCATGTGCCACTGGAACGCTTATAATCGGTAATCACTAATATCTGCATCAGAACAGGGTCTCAATTTTTTGAGCCAGCTGACAAACTGCGGACCTGTTACAACACAGGTAATCCGGGGGGGGGGGTACGCAGAAGAAAATAAGCTTTTTAATACAATCGAATAGGCATGCAAAAGCTATTTTGCATCTGAGTGCAACAGAGATGGGACAAAAACCTTCTTAGGAGGGTCAAGCATAAGGATTTTTCGCTGAGAGGCCAGGTTGAACTATAGAGTGAGCTCCTGTCTCCAAACCATAAGTAAAAAACCAGACAAAGGTTGTGTAGAAATCCAAGCTCTGTATAGCTCACGCGGAGTTCTTTCATAGTGCATGGCTACTGACAAAAATCTGTCCTAGCCACTTTAGCTACAGCTTCCTTCACCTGACACACAGAACAGGTCAGGTCGCTGGCCACGGAGAAATCCAAAGGTACCCGGGTGTGGAAGCGAGAGCGCTCTTCTCTGCAGGGCTTTCAGCCGAAGCCCGCAGTCCCGCCTGCACCGGGCGGGCCTTGCCAGCTCCGTGGGCCTCAGGGCCGGCCTGAGCCGATGCTGCCGCCGGGCTGCGGAGACCACGCAGCGGCAGGCAAAACCAGACAGCCTCGGCTCACACCTTTGGGAAAGATGAGTTGCGAAGCGTCCTCTTCCACGTCGCCAGCCCGCGGATCACTACCACCAGTCGCCATTGCCGCGCCGCTCAGGATCCCGAAGGCTGCCGGGAAGGGAAGTGAGAAGCTGCGCAGTGACTCTCGGGGAAAAGGGGCGGGCCTGGAGGGGGCGGGGCCTCGGGGAGGAGTCCGCGGAGCTGCCCTCCGCGAGGAGAGGCTGGGCGTCAGTGCGCGCCCCCTACCGGTAATGCGGCAGTGCTGGGGTTCAGGCGCTGGCCCGCCGGGGCGGAAGCGCTCTATTTTTTAAAACTTACTTTTTTTTTTTCGAGAACCGGGGTTCAAACTCACGACCTTGCACTTGCCAGGCAGGCACTTTTGCCACGGAGCTATCTCCTCAGCCCTACTTAATTACTTTTATTTATTATGGCAGGCCGGCCCTAGGCAGGCCAGGGGTGCTGGGGGTGGGGCTGGTGCAGCTTGTGGTGCTGGAGATCAAACCTCGGTCCCTGCGGTTTCCTAAGATTGCCTAAGCAGCGGCTTTAGACCGCTGAGCTATCTCGGCGCCCTGAGGGTTCTTGCCTCACGTCCTGCCGTATGTCTCCATATTCCAGGCGGAGGTGCGATGAGTGTGCTAAGTGGCCTTCATGGAGAACTAGTTAGGTGGCTTGCAGAAGCTTACAGTAGCTTCTCTCCGTGTAACTTAAGTATTTAGAACATTTGCCTTCTATTGGATTACCTAGTATTTCTGGGCAAAAGGAAATCATACTGAGACTCTTACTACCTGGGTGGAGGGTAAGTAGAAAATTAAGCAAATGAAAAATAGTGCTGCTTTCAACTTCAAAGAAAAGAGCTTTACAGTGAGTGTATGAAGCTGTGAGTGTGAAGCTTTCTCTAGCCAACAGTACTTAGTAAGGTAACCTGCCAATTAAAAAAAAATAAGCTGGCGTGGTGGCTCAAGCCTGTAATCCCAGCACTTGGGAGGCTGAGACAGGAGGATCAGTGTACAAGTTTGAGACCAGCCTGGGCTACAAAAGTGAGCTTAAGCCCAGCCTGAACTGCATAGCAAGACCCTGTCTCAAAAAGACAAAAATAGGGCCTGGTGGGATGGCTCAGCGGTCTAAAGCGCCTGCTTGGGAAAGCTTGGGCGGCTTCAGGGACCGTGGTTCAATCCCCGGCACCACATGCTGTGCCAACCCTGCCTCTGGGGTGGGCTGAGCCAGCCATAAAAATGAGTGAATAAACAAAGGTTCTGAAACAAGAAAATAAATAAAATTTTAAAAAAAGACAAAAATAAATAAATAAATAAATTGAGATATCAGGCAAGAATAGGTATTTATTTGATTTGTAAGTACAATCTTGTGCTGTCAATTTTGGTTTATTTTGGATTGGTTTTGTGGTTTTGTCTGTTTGTTTGTTTTTGAGACAAGGTTCTGCTATGCCTGCCTCAGCCTCCTGAGCATTGGGATTGTAAAACTGTGTCACCACACCCAGAGCTTTGTGAATGCTCTGCAGGTACTCCACTGAGTTACATACCCAGTGTGAAAATACAATCATGTTTACAAACTGGTTGTTGCATCTGCATTTCTAGAGGAATGTATTGGGTGAAATGATAGATTGCGTAGTATTAGCAGGGCCTGTTACTGTTTCAAGTAATTTTCTTTGGATGTCCTAGGCAGTACTCCATGGTTACACATGGTTGCCAGGAGAATAGTAGTGGGCCTGGACCTTGGAGGCTCCAGGGCAGCCTGAACTGCAGAGTGAGACTCTGTCTCATTAAAAACCTAACTAAATAAATAAAAGAAGTAGACCAGGCCCTCAGTGGGCACTGTGTGAAGCCATGAGTGCGAAGCAGAAGGTGCATTGGAAAACCCCAGAATTTGGAGAAGCCAGGAGCCAGATCATCTGGGGATAACTGCAGAGAGGGAGCAGAGCAGCTGGAGGGAAGACAGGAACTAAGAGCACCCACAGTGCTGCAGGGGGTCACACCACCCACGCCCTCAGGAATGCCTGGCCTGGCACTGATTACTACACATAGAACTATCTCTAGTGTTTACCCAGATGGGTTTTCTACTTGCCTTGGTTGTGTCCCTTTGTGTCCCCCTTGCAACTTGGAATGGTTATGTTTATCTTTTGCCACTGAATGTTGGAAGTGTTTAACTTTCTTTTCATTTACATAGGGGCTCACAGTCAAGACTTTACCTTAAATCTCAGAGGAGACTTGGAATTTGGACTTTTCAACAGTGCTGAAACTGTTAAGCATGTTATGACATGTCTAGAAGTCTCCCCCAAAGCCTCATGCACTTTTAGATGGGGCTTTTTCTGAGGTAGCTAAATCTGAACTTTGAGATCAATCATGGCTCAGTGCTGGGACTAAGGGTGTGAGTCCTGCACCTGCCCTAGAGTAGGTAAGGACAATATACAATATAAGGACACAGGCTTATTCTCCCTCTTATCATTTTTGCTGTTTTCTGCAGACCTGAACTGTTACCCCTCTGCCATGTGTCCCCCTGCCTTGGAGCCAGCAGATTATGAACTGAAACCTCTACAAGCTGTGAACCAAACTTGTCCCTCTTTAAAGAAGAAAAAGAAGCAGACCTGGCACTCTGTAGGACTCACTCTTCCTCTGTTGGTCCCGTAGCCCTTCCATAGCACTTACTGCTCATTGGACCTTGTACTGTGCTGGCCCAAGAGCTAGCTCACTACTGACACTTCATTTCTTCAGCATATACAGAGCAGGACAGGAGTCAAAAGAAGTGGAGAGAAAAGAAAGAAAAGTAATATACAAAGAAGCAGAGAATGATGTATCATGGGCTGGTGTATCCACACATTTTTTTGTGTGTGTGTGCTGCTGACAGGCTGGTTTGTCTATAATATTTTCCTTTCTTTCCTTCTTTGTTGTTGTTTTGGTACCAGGATTGAACTGAGGACCTCACACTTGTGAGGCAGGTACTGTGCCACAGGGCTAAATCCTCAGCTACAATATTTTTCTTTTTACCTTTCTTTTCCTTTTCTTTCTTTCTTTCTTTCTTTCTTTCTTTCTTTCTTTCTTTCTTTCTTTCTTTCTTTTTTTTTCCTGAGACATTGGTCTTGTTACATAGTTCAGGCTAACCTTGAGCTCATGGCAGTTTTCTTCTTCCAGGTCCTACCATGATGTTCCTGTCTCAACCCAGGTAGAACAGCAATGAAGCTGGTAACTGTGAGCCGAAACCTCGGAAATCATGAGCCAAAAGTAAGCCTCTCCTCTGGCAAGTTGTTAAGTTATTTTGCAGTATTAAGGGTTGAACCCAGGGCCCTGGAGCATGCTAGAGAAGGACTGTGCCGCTAGGCTGCAGTCTCAGCTCATCCTCAAGTAGTGTGACCCTGTAACAGAAAGCAGACTAACTTGACATCCCCTTAGGCCTACCTCTTAAAGCACGCATGGGAACCTTTGGGAAATACACTTAGACTGTCAAAATGTCAGCAGCTTCTTTATCTTTGAGTTTCCCTTCCTCATATCATTTGCCACTTCTTGTATCAACTGTTCTTTTGTGAGCTCCTTGTAGGAACGGATTATACCTCATTCTTTTTTTTTTTTTTTTTTTGTCTTTTTGAGATGGGGTCTTGCTATGCAGTTCAGGCTGACCTTGAGCTCACTTTTGTAGCCCAGGCTGGTCTTGAACTCCCACCTATCCTCCTGCCTCAGCTTCCCATGTTCTGGGATTACAGTGCACCACCACACCTGGTTCATTCATCATTTTTAAACCAAGGTCATGGACACAGCAGTTAAGTTGTTTTGTTTTGAGACATGGCTTTTCTATGTAGTTTAGGTTGGCCTTGAACTCACTGTATAACCTTGGGTGTCCTCTAACTTATGATTCTCCTGCCTCAGCCTGTGGGGTGCAGGGAGTACAGGTGACTGCCACCATGCCTGGTGGACATAGCAAGATAGCTTAGCAGACTAAGGCAAGAACAGGGACTAGGGTTTAATCCTCAGTACCACATGCTGTGCCAGCCCCATGCCCAGGCTTGCTGAGCCAGCCACCAAGACCAGGTATCAAACGCCTGTAATCCCAGCATTCAGGAGGCTGAAAATGGAAGAATCACTGCAAGTCCAAGCTACTTAATGAGATCCTATACCAAATACATTCTTTAAAAAAAGAAAGAAAAAGAAAATGTTGTGGACTAGCTGGATGGGGAGGGGGTGTTGCAGCTCAGTAACATACTGCTTAACTAGTAGACATGATACTCTGGGCTTGACCTTTCATGAAAGAAAAATGGCCCGGCATGGTATTGTACACCTGCAGTCCAACTCTTGGGAGGCAGAGACAGGGTATTGAGCTTGAGGCCATCCTGGGCTGCACAGTGAGCTCAAGACCAACCTGAACTATATAACAAGACCCTGTCTCAAAAGAACAAGGACCAGGAGGAAGAGAAGGAGAACAGGAAGAAAACTGCTTACCTAATGACAGCCAGGAAGCAGAGAGACAGAGAAGGGACTGGGAAACAAGATGTGGGGGACTAGGGAGATAGCTCAGTAGAATAAGCGCTTGCCTGAGTTCAATCCCCAGTTCTGCAAAAAAATATAGGGCATCAGGGTTGCAGCCCATCACCCATTCCCTTCAATTAGGTCCCACCTTCTGAGTTTCCATTACTACCCAATAATACCATGAAGTTATGGAACCACCATGCATGAATCCAATCATGATGCATTCATCTCCCAGAACCCATCAAGTGGCAAACAGGCCCCTATTACTGGACTTTGGGGTTCATTTAAAATTTTTGGAGGGGGCCAGGGAGATAGCTCTGTGACACTAGTGCCTGATTGTCAAGTGCAAGATCGTGAGTTTGAACCCCGGGTCTCTCAAAAGAAAAAAAATTAGTATTCTTGAGAAAGGGGTTTGCTGTGCAGTTTGAGCTGGTCTTGAACTCACTAGGTAGCCTATGCTGGTCTCAAACTCATGGCAATCCTCTTGCCTTAGCCTCCTAAATGCTGGGATGCCTTACAGGATCACACCTGGCTTCTCAAAAAATCTTTGTAGGCTGAGCCATTCCTAGTTTCTATGTAGACAAAGACAGTTTCTGTGTCTAAAACACAATGGCAATAGATTTCCCAGTTCTCTTCATTGCACTCATGTGACACAGACTTTCCAGTTGAAGGCAGTGATGGCAAACCTTTTAGAGCTTCCAATGACATAAACAGCCTGCTGTGGCATTTGAGCTGTTGGTTTGTGGCCACTGGCATAAGGTATTTCCCCACACATTTCTGAAGATCTTTGGCACTTTTGGCTAGAAATCTGGTAAATGTTACAAAGGAAGCCAAATAATCATGTTTTTTTGTTTTTTTAAATCACTTACACCCAGTGCTTTCCCTCTAGTTGTTAGTAGTTTGTAGGGTACAAAGGGACAAGATCTGTGTCTGTGGGAACTTGGTATAATTCTATAAAGAACCCTTTGACACCTAGACTTGGTAAAGCTCCAGAGAATTACAGAACATGATATTGTTTGTGGTGCTAGTGATAGAACCCAGGGCCTTGCTCATGCTCAGCAAGGCCCTACTAGAGTAATGCTGAGGCCTGGCTGGCCTGTGGCAGCAGAACTTCCTGGGAGTGTGTACCCTGAGCCTTGCTCGGGAAGCCCCTTGCACGTGGCATGGCCCACTTCAGAATGCCTATCCTGGCTTCACATGGTTTGCCACATGTCCCGCTATATGGCCTGTGTCTCCACAGTGCTGGATGATATTCAGGTGACTGCAGCCATCTGGCCTATAGGGCTGTGTTGGTCTCACTGCGAATGGTTCTACCCAGGGAGATGTGGTGGCAGGAATAAGAAAGATGGACAAGAAGATGAAGGCTGGGCTAGGTGGTCACCAGTCTGCCTGATGGGCAAGACTTATGTGCCAGTGCAACAAAGCCTACATTTATTTATACTTTTGCAAAGTTAGCAACACACAACACAAGGTTGCCTAGTGACAAGTAGCCGGTATTAACCAGTCAGGATGCTTCTCTCAGGACTGAGGCAGTGAGTTTACTTCAGGCACTAGTCCTGAGGCCTAGTCCTGCCTACCCACTTTTGACTGATTTTCCAGCTTCTGCAGCTCCTTCTGTGGCCATGCACTGTAGTCCCAGCATCTCCACTTGGAAATAGATTTTTTTTTTTTTGTTTTTGTTTTTCTGGCTCAGGCTGCCTTCAGGGTGTATCAGGTAAGGCTTGAGCTGGGGATCAAACCGAGGTCCCCTGCACCTGAATGCATTGCCTGAGCAGACACTTAAATAAGTGAGCTAACCCTCAAGCCCCTGTCCATTTGGAGATGACACAAAGCAACACTGACATACAATAGGTTATTACAGTTAGCATTGCAGTAATACTTGTCTGTGTCCTAAATAGCAAGCAGGACCAAGATGTGGTTGAGCATAGGCCCTTTTTTTTGGGGGGGGGACACTTTTTCTTTTGAGGGTTTTGCTGTGTAGTGTTTTGCTAGACTTTAATTCAGTATGTAGCCAAGGCTGATTTTGAACTTGCAGTGCTCTTCCCACCCTAGTCTTACTTTCTTTTTAATGAGAACATATTTATTGAGGGAAAGAAAGCTCCTGTCCAAGAAGGATGGGAGGGGGGGTCCCGAGTGGGTATCCCCCTTTCTTAGTTACTTTTGTCTGAGGGGAGGTTTATTTTTTGTTTTTTGGTGCTGGGGACCAAACCCAGGGCGTTCAGCTTGCTAAGAAAGCATTCTACCACTGAGCCAAATCCCCAGCCTTAGTTACTTTCTTCTTGTTGGGACACAATGCTCGACACTCACAGATTCAAGGAGTGAATTTTGGCTGTGTGTAGAGGTTGTGGTCTACATCTGCTGGTCCCAAGGCAGGGCAGTGTAGCGGAAGGGCATAGCAGACATGCCTGGACAGCATAGCAGGCAAACAGTGAAGATGGAGGAGGAAGCTGGACCCTGCTGGGCCTTGCCTCCAGGGACTTCTCCTCCTAGGCTTCTCCCCTGCTCACAGCTATATATATACCTGCAAGGGGAGAAATCCATGGATAAGGACCGTGCCTGTGACCCCAGGAGAACCACCTACAAGCGCATGTTTGCCTGCAGAACACATAGACGGAGCCCATAGCAGGCCTGCCACACCTCAGCCTAAGACAATTGTAATCATCAGTCCCCAGGGGGATTCTTCTGTTGGGATCCAGGAAGGAGCAGCAAATGGTTACACTGTGGTTGCAAGTGGCAGGGAACTGACATCGTGCACCTAAGACACCGTTAAGTCCCTAATAGTTGACTTTTGTCTCTTCGTGGTACTGGGAATTGAACCTGGAGTCTTAATATTTGCTAAGTAAGCACTCTACCACTGAGCAGTCCAGTGGTTAATTTTGAAATCAGAGGAAGCACTTGTGTTTCAGCTTGGCATAGCATACTAAACCTGCATGCACAAGGGATGGGCCTAAGAACAACTTGCTAACCTCTACTCCCGGGAGAATAAGCTCCGGGTGACCCAGATGGAGTATTTCACATTTTAAAGACAGTATGGAGCTGGGTGTTGTGACACAGGCAGAGGCACAAGGATCACCTCCAATACCAGCCTGAACTGCAAGGGCAGTTTCAAATAAAACAAGAAGCAAAAATGGCAAATTTGGGGCAAGATAGCTTGACAGTCTAATGTGCCTGCTCAGGAAAGCTTAGGCAACTGCAGGCACCACCGTTCAGATCCCTGACACCACGTTCTGTGCCAGCTCCACCCCCAGGGCAGGCTGAGCGGCCATCACATAAAGTTTTTAAAAAATGGCAACTTTTGTTGTATTTTATTATCCCTAACCCCTCCTTCATGTCAACTACAGGAAACCATAGGTATAAGGAATATAACCTGAGGATATAGCTCAGTTGGCACTGTTTGCCATAATACACAATGCCCCAAATCCCAGCAACACATACACCCCTGAACTCTTCACACACTTAACACTTTGTATATGTTTAACCAGCTGCTTGTCATCTATTTCTAAAATGGTCATCTAGGGGCCCAGCAGGATGGGTCAGTGGTCTAAAGTGCCTGCTTAGGAAAGCTTAGGCCGCTTCAGGGACCGCGGTTTGATCACAGGCACCACATGCTGCACCAGCCCTGCCCTCAGGGCAGGCTGAGCCAGCCATAAAAATAAACAAAAGTTCTTAAACAAGAAAAAAAAATATATAAATAAATAATAAAATGGTCATCTAACCCTGACAGAGGTTTCTGTGGCTGTTTTCTTCAAACTCCCATGTATGCTTTTTAGGTTGTCCACAGGCAATAAACGTCAGACCATGCATAGTATGGACCAGGTTTTTGTTTGAATCAATTTCACCGAAGGCTAACTTGGGTTCCCCTGCCCCAGATTTAGCTTTTTGTTGGTACTGGAAATCAAACTCAGGATAGTGCACCTGTCAGGCAGGCACTGTGCCACTTAGCCCAGTATTTAGTTTTTCTGGCAAGTTTAATTTGCAAAGCTAATGAACACAATGAACCTTTTTTCCTGAAAACTGTTGATGAATGATAGCTTGGGAAACATTGCTCTAAACAAAAAACCAAAAACAACAAACCCAAACCAATGGTACTGCCATCAACCACAAAAACCAAATGAAAAGCAGGTTTATAAAGGATCAAAAACAACATACAAAACATGGAGGCTACTACTTGGTCATTTTCAAAATTTGGAGGACTGCCAACTGCTACTCTACATAATTCATGTCACGTGGTAACAAAAAAAATCAGACGAAGAACAATTTTTAGCCATTATGATTTATTCTCTACAATACTTCATTAAAGAGTTCAATGATTTGCACTCAGAAGTTATATAGCCAAGAGGCAACCAAGTGTGATACAAAGAATTGGTTTGAAATCTTTGCACTGAAGGCCATCCAGTCTCATTTCAGGGAAACAGGAACAAAAATAAACAAAAATAACAAGTAGATCCCTAGGCTCTAGAAATTTTGATAGGAAAAAAATCAACAGTGAAATTGTAGATGTTAACATATCATGGAAAACATCATGTGCAAAATATTAACACCCAGGACTTTTGTATAGATGGTTTTTATTATAAACAGTAAAATATATGTCTCAACTACAAACCTTTCATGTGGAAAGGGTATCTAACATGAATTGTTTCAATATTATGCAGCGAAAAAGTTTTAAGAACCTCACAGTGGAAACAATCCAACACTGACAAACTCTAGTGATCAAAGACACTCTCTTAATGTAAAACAAGGACAAGTCATAATTACAGGGAAATGTCCTAGCTGTGGGTATTATGAGACAAGCTGACTTTCCAGACCAAAAGGCACTCACAGCTAGGGATGAAACACTCTGAACCCAGCCAGGAAATTGGGCTGGTTCCTTACAACAGTGGTTACCCACTGTTCAGTGGCCCAAGAACAGAGGAAGCAGCGGGACGAAACGCCTCCTTTGCTATCCCTCCCAGTCATTGGCATGTACCAGCCACCCTCATTACTACTTTGGTCAAGCAAGTGGAAAGTAGATCTGCTCCAGCTTGGAGTTGCCACCTCCCTTTGCAAAGCTGCCATATGGATGATCCAAGCCAGGTATTTTTCCTGAGAGCCACCTCCCCAATTCTGAGGGCACCATGACCACACACTTCCAGATTGCTTCCTGACAGGCTCTGGTTAGGGTGGATTCTGCTATGTCCCATGTAGCTTCCCTTGGCTGACTTCTGAGTCACCTGACGAAGACAGGAGGAGCTCGTGCAGCTCCACTGCCAGATTTGTTAGGAGCATGAGAGAGTGTGCAGGGAGTAAGGCTTCTTCACTCCAAAGCCACTGAGCCTACTTCAGTGTGATGCTGGGTGTCACCAGCCCCATTCTTGTGCACTGATTTCCCCCTATTTTGGGGGCTTAAAAATTGTATTTTCTTAAATGGCAGGTATCCTGCCCTACCCTCAATAAAATAAAGTAAAATCAAATACATACTATACATGGGGGAAGACAAATAGGTCAACATTTCTACAAGAAAAATGGGCTTGAGGAGCATGGCACTGTAAATGCTTGCATGACCAGTCTCACTGAGCGTGCTCAGGGGTGAAAGTTTAGCACCATTTTTTTTGCTTTAAATCTTGAGAAATCAAACACAACTTCTGACATAGAACACTTGAACAGTAATGAGTGTAGCCCTATGTATCAATACTGTTGTACAAATTGGAGTGGGTGGCTTAGTCCAGAGCTTACCACCCTGACATCAATCCATGGCACCTAAGAATAACTGCTGTCACATCCATAACAAGACATTTATCAACCTCAGCAGCAGGACATCATGAGATGACCTCTTCATCTATGCTGCAAGGGCACTGTGACAGGCCATGGAAACCCAGGATGGCAATGAGGGGGGATAGCCTGGGCACCCTGATGTCCTCGAAGTCTTCCTATGCATCCCAGTCCTGCCAGCAGCACAAAGCTGCTCCCTCTGACCAATCCTTCCAGGCACCAGAGGGCAATGCCTTCTTATGCTGTGCTTGACCCCCCACTTCTTAGAAGAGAGCTCTAAAGATCTTTAAACCTGAATCCATGCCCATTTTGGAAAGCCACACCAACACACAAACCAAAAAGTAAATCAAAATGTGTTCATTGGGTTGACACCCAACCCACCAGTTCTCTAAGCATGTTTTGGAGAACCAGTGTACTGTCCCAGGACCCTTTCTTCAGCTGGCCATCTCTCTGTGTCCCTAATAGTGCCTCTGAGACACAGCATGCAAAACCTCTGCCAAGTCCCTCAATTCTATGACCTTTGCTGCCATATAAGTGAAGAGTCAAGAGAAAATGATGAGAAAGGAAATGTCACAAGGAAGTTTAAATGGCCCAGAAAAAAGTGAACAATTTGGAACTATGCTCTGGTGCAGTAAAACTCCCAGCATGGTAGGCAAGATAAAAAATTTACCTTGTTTAATTAAACACTTTGCTCTAGAGTCTTATCGGGACAGAAAGATCACCAGTCTTCCTACTTTATGCAAGCTAGAAAAGTGAACTTGCCTGCTTAAAAGTCCCTCAGGATGTTTGGCTGAAAAGAAAACCAGCTCAGAGACTCCCAAATTTTTTGTGCCAATGAGCCCAACCCAATTGCCCGTTTGCACATCTGTGCTTGTGAAAACCTAGATCCATCAATATAGGCACTGCTACCAGTAAGGAGTGAGGTAGCCAGGTGGTGATGAAGAGGCCTCTCTCTTCACACCTCACACAGTGATGACACCAGGCTCTCCCATGGGCATCTGCACTCCAGTCCTCAGCAGGCCACACCACAAAGCTCCATGTAACACCAGGAGACTTGATGCAGGAAAAGTGCCAGGCAATCCAGCTGAGAGTGGGGTGAGAATTTTAAACCTTCGTGGCTCATTGAATGAGATCTGCAACACCATCCACAGGCTTCTGGTCTTGGTGTGGGTCTCTTTCCAGGATCCTCAAAGGACTCATGGTGCCCACGCTCAACCCTAACACGGCGTCCATGTATGAAGCATGGTGGTTATGATCAACTTTGTATGCAATAAATTGGAAGTTTAAAAAAGAATTTAAAACAACCTAAAAATGTTTCTTGTTGGTCTCCGTTGCCCAGACTGCCAAGGGAATACACCTAGTTAATCTGGGAGGCTGTGTGTGTGGGGTAAACCTCCATGGAGCATCAACTCTAATTCCAGTGTGTGGCCAACACACATGTGGCAAATCACCAGAGCAGGGTCTTCAGCACCCACACAGCAATTCTCACTAGTCATGGAGAAGCCCCAATCCAATGGAACCCCATACTGAGGAAAGGCTGAGATAAGGCTTGGGCCCCTCGAGTTCTGTTTCATTCAGTGTAACCCCACACCCCCTCAGTCAGTGGCAGGCAGACTTGGCAACGGAAGCTAGCATCATAAAATGGTGCAGTAATAGAAGTAACTGGACCAGGAAGAGGAGGCATCTGCTCCAATGATGTCATAGCCATTGGTGGCCACAGGGGGGTGGGACTGGTCATGCAGCCGTGTGTCAGGAGTAATGATTGTAGAGGGGCGGGGCATGAAGAGTGCCATTCTGGAAACAGTGTTGTCGAGAAGCAATATACTCTGCATAACTGATTGTCACCTTCTCACTTCGGTACCTGTATAAGGAAACAGGCAAAGATATTAGGAACTCAAACACATCATATAAAGTCAGCAGAGAAAACCAAAAGCTTATTCCACATTTTGAAAGAATAAAATGGAAGACCAAGAGCAATCTTACTTACAGAAAATGAAAGACGGCACAAGAAAACAATGTTGTTATTACAAATGAACAAGATGAAAAAGCACAATCACAGTTCTCCCCTGAGAATATACTCAGCACATCCAACCTTGGAACGCTACATATGCTTATCATCAGGCTGCTCATAAGCAATCTGCTACTGGGGTCTGGATGAAGACTTTCAAGGTCAAATTACATGGGTGGCAGATTGAGGAAGATGGCTACACCAAAACCCAGTGTAAATTGCACATCCACTTTCAGGTTAAAATGAGATAAATTTGACAGAAATGCAACTTCAGTTTGCAGAAGAGCAACAAACAAGTTATCATAACTAAAAGGGGCACAGATACCTATTCTGAGTCAAATTCTGATGAAGCAGGTTAAAGGATCCTTGGCTACATAGGACAGGTCTCAATCCCCAGGTGAATATGCCATATCACAGGGTCATCAGAACAAGTTCATAGCACTTTGGCTTTGCTCTGGAAAGAGCCATGAGTCAGGATGCGAAGCATGGGGTGTTACAAACCTATGGAGCCTACTACAGACCACAGGAGCTGGGTGTGACAATCCTTACCCAGAGCCATCTCTTTCCCACTGTAATCACTCCTCCACTGCAAGGTGGTTATTCCTGAATTTTGACAGGGAAATGGCTGTTCAAATAAATTGTAATAATAATAGTAATAATAATAATGCTTTGTATTTGTAGAGTGTTTTTTTTTTTTTTTTTCTTTTTTTTTTGGTGCAGGGGATTGATTGAACCCAGGACCTTGTGCATGCTAGGCATGCGCTCTCTGAGCTTCACCCCCAGACCCGTTTTTGGAATCCAAAGCATTTCAAAAACACTGGGTTGTCTTCCAAACAGACCTGAAAGGCTATTATTAGATTATTCAGCATTTTACAGATGAAGGCCCAATGGAAGCCCACAGAAGGTAAACCTTTCAGTGTTTCCAATTTCAGCAGGGACAGGAAGAAAACTGACATCTACTGATCACCTACAGTGTTGACTAGCCCTGGGCTGGAAATTCTCCACACCTATCACATCCTACAACAACCCTAAGGGATTAGCACTCACAGCTTACAGACAGGAAACAGGCTCAGAGAGGTGAATAACTAGATCAGGTAACACAGCTAGTCAGTGAGCGAGCTAGGATTCAGACCCCCAAGTTCTATGATGTAAGGCACTCTTCCCGTAGAAGCACCGTATACAGAGTGTGTGGGGGGGTGCATCCTTGCAGCTTCTCTTGCCCCTCACTATACCTGTAGTCAGGAACTGGTGCCTTTGCTGGCCCTGGACTTCTGACACCAGGAGCCTCTTCTCCTGACTTCCATTCCCAACCTCCCAACCATGTGGGTCGTGACTGTCCTGACTCTCAGCAGGCCTAACTCTTGCCCAAAGCCACTCTGAGCCTGGCTATGGAAATGCATAGGACGCTGAGGGAGTATGGCTTTGTGCATGCTGCTTCCTCAGAACTTAAAACCTTACCTATTTTTGTTTTAGGGATATTAGCTGAGAAAACTTTTTCTTCCCCTTCCCATCCAAAGTATTCTCTACCCATCCCATACTACGTGAAAATGACAAAGAAAACAAGATAGGAGCTTACCTGGTGAGTTTGATCGTTTTTCTGAATTCACTGGTAATTGGAGCCTTAAAGCCACCTTTCCTGAGTAAGGAGTCTATTGTCTGGATCTGATCCCAGTCTGAGAAGAGAAAGCATATCAGGTCAGCAAAGATGGAATTCAGGGAGCAGCCAAATCTACTGGGGGAAAGCAGGGCCTGGGCACCAGCTCATGCGCCCAGAGCCCCAGACAGTCCAGTGGCAACTCAGAAATGAAAGGATAGGGGCTAGCGGGATGGCTCAGTGGTCTAAAACGCTTGCTTAGGAATGCTTAGGCGGTGGCAGGGACCATGGTTCAATCCCCGGCACCATGTGCTGTGCCAGCTCCACTCCTAGGGCAGGCTTAGCCAGCCATAAAATAAATAAATAAAACTATAAAAAAAAAAAGAAATGACAGGATACACCAACAAGTGCCACAGTGACTGTCCCCAAGCTCCTGTTCTGTGTCTTTTCTATTAGGTATCACATAGTGTAATTTGCAAAGGGGCAAATACAGTCCTATAAGAATAGGACTGTTTGCTTATTTGTTTACTTATGTATGACTATTTTGGTTAGTTCCCAAGGAGCCAAGATTATAAGCACACACTACTGGGTCCAGCTAGGAAAGAGACTCAAATTCTATAGCTTAGACTATTCTTTGTTTTTGGTATCAGAAATCAAATGCATAATCTGGCACTTGCCAGGCAGGTGCATGCTACTGAGCAGTATCTCTAGCTCTCTATAGCTGAGACCCTTTCTAGAAGGTTTTTGCTTTCTTTTAGAGACAGGATCTCACTACAGTCTTTTTGGTTTTTTGTTTTGTTTTTGTGGAACCAGGGATGAACTCAGGACCTTGCATTTGCCAGGCAGGCACTTGTGCCTCTGAGCTATCTCCATGACCCCTTTTTGGTTCTTTTTTTTTTTTTGGTTCATTTTTTTGAGACAGGGTTTCACTCTGCAATTCAAGCTGACCTCACTGTGATCTTCTTGCCTCAGTCTATGAGTGCTAGGATTCCAGGCATGGGCCACCGTACCTGGCTGGAGTGGCCTTTCATCACTGATGATTTCTAGTTGCTGTCTATGATGCAGAACTGATACCAGGAAAGTATTTCTTAGGAAGCATGGAAACATTTACACTGTTGAATACTGCCTCCACCCTGTGCTTTTTTGCAGTGCTGGGAAGTAAACACATGCCTTTGCACTGAACTACATTTCTAGGCCTTTTTATTTTTTGAGATAGAGTCTTGCCCAGCTAGGAGACTTGAACTAGTGATCTTACTGCTTCCGCCTCCCAGAATGTTGGGACTGTTGCCATGTGCCACCCTGCTGCCAAGGCTTCCTTCTCATGCCACATCCACAATGCTTTCAAAGAAGGTGAAATACAACCAGAACAGAAACTAATACAGCAATCACTTTTCATATAGTCAATTAGGCATTTTTCTCTATTTTATGTTCACATTGAATCAACACAATGTTTTATATACTACTTAAGAAATAGATCAATTTCCAGAAAGCAAGAAAACTGGGTTACAACCACAGAAAACAGAAGAAACACTTAAGAGCAGTTTTATTTCTGGATACGCTTTTAGAGAAAAAAGCTACCCATGCTACTCTCTATCTTTTCCCCCCTACTTCCTATCTTTAATATCTCTATCATAAAAATTCATTAAAGGCCTGGGCTTGGTGGCTGTCACCAATTCCCAGCACTTGGGAGACTGAGGCAAAAGGACTGATTTGAGTTTAAGGCTCTCTTGAACTGCACCGTGAAACCCTGTCCCAAAAGAACAGCTCCTTATTGTTTCGCAATTAAGTTCAAAATCATTAAGTAGGGGGGCTCAGTAGGATGATTCTCAGGGTAACAGGCAAGAAAGCTGTTTCAGGGAAAGGTTGAATACATGTGTGGTCACCTCCATGAGAATATAAAGGCTATAGAAGTAAATTCTTAAATAGCTTACCCAATAATTTTCAGCATATTAACCTATTTCATAAATAACCATCTATTTATCACAGGTTTTTTTTTTTTTTTTTGTCTTTTTGAGACAGGGTCTCACTGTGCAGTTCAGGCTGGCCTTGAGCTCACTTCTGTAGCCCAGGCTGGTCTTGAACTTCTCATGGTTTTTCTTTTTCTTGAGACAGGGTCTCACTTTGTAGTGCAGCCTGGCCTTAAACTGAGCTTAAATTGCCTGGCAAGTGCAAGGTCCTGAGTTCAATCCCTGGTACCACCACCACCAAAAAGAAAAAATTAAAAAAAAAATCATTAAGTTGGCTGGGGAGATAGCTCCGTGGCAGAAGTGCCTGCCTGGTAAGTACGAGGTCATGAGTTTGAACCCCGGTCCTGCCAGAACGAATGAACGAACAAATGAATGAACGAACGAACAAACGAAAGATACACTCAGTGATTCACGATCTGAAGTTCAACACCCACTGATTTAGGTAACATCTCTTTACAAGGAACTTTAAGGGGGCAAGAAGTATTATAAGTGGGCAAGTAAAGAAATTATTATTTTTTTTTTCTTGTTTCAGAACTTTTTGTTTGTTTATTTATTTTTATGGCCGGCTCAGCCTGCCCTGAGGGCAGGGCTGGCGCAGCATGTGGTGCCGGGAATTGAACTGCAGTCCCTGCAGCTGCCTAAGCTTTCCTAAGCAGGCACTTTAGACCACTGAGCCATCCTACTGGGCCCCGGAAATTATTTTTTTTTCTCTTTTCCCAGCTCCTAGGCTTTCTTAGGAATTGATCCTGGTGCTATAAGAATATGGTATTCCTTTCCGCGCTCCCTGCGACCAGCTCTCAGCTCAGCGCCCTGAGCAGCGTGAAGCCTGAGGAAAAGCCCAGCAAGGACGCCAGGACCAGTTCTGGTGGCCTCGGCTTTGGCTCTGGAGGAAGTGGGGAGGGCGCGGCGCTCCCTGGGATGCGCCCTCACCTCAGCACCCTAAGCATCCTGAAGCCTGAGGAAGAGCCCAGCAAGGCCGCCAGTACCAGTCCTGGTGGCCTCTGCATTGGCTCTTGGGGAAGAGGATCAGAAATACTGACTTCTTGGACTGAGATGAGAACCTGGAGGCGACGCCTACAATTGGCACTCAACTTGGCCAGAAAGCACGGCCTTCTCAGCACGACAATCACTACCAAAATATTGTGCAGGTTATCCACAGGACCTTGCATGACCAATTTAGAGAAAAGCCAGAGGACACCCAGGTGATGAAAGCG